>SJXQ01011195.1:84935-140554 GCA_006408695.1 Aepyceros melampus | reverse complement strand
CAGGCTCCTCTGTCCATGGAATTTTCCAGCAAGAATACTGGAGTGGGTTGCCATTTCCTTCTCCAGGGGATGTGCCCAACCCACAGATCGAACTTGAGTCTCCTGCATTGCAGGCAGATTCTTTATTGTCTGAGCATACCTTCTCAAGCAATATTGAAATTGACTCCATATTCTTTCTGATAGGTGGGCATCAGTCTTCTACTAAAAATTTCTGGAAACAGTAACATAAGTAAGGATAATCAATTTTAAGTAACTATCATGATTGGAAAATTCCTTATGAGTTGAGCTAAAGGTATTTCTTATTTTCCATTCTTTGATCTCAGTTTTGACCTCTGGAGTTGGCAGTTTAGTCCTGATCTAATCTGTCCTTCCATACGTGGCAGTTGACATGTTTGAAGGTAGTTACGTTCCTTCAGTAAGTTTTTTTTTTTAACATCTAGTGTATTTCTTTTCCCATAAAACTCAAATTTAGAAGAATATAATGTATGAATTCTCTTTTGCCCACTTAGAGGCAGACTTCTATATATGTTGGCTTTGTCGTTTTTCTTGAGCTTTTAATGTTTTATGCTTTGATAGTTTGAGAATTTTGGGGGAGTATCTGATCCTATAATTTTCCTAAATGTTCGAATAAATAAGTCCTGATAACTTTTTAGGCAAAGAAAGTATTTTAATCTGTTTTTATGTATTCAAAAAAACTGACTTAAAAACTATTAAACATTTAGTGATACAGTGAGTATTAAGGTTTAATCTTTAAAAATTAACAAAAGTCAAAATTGAATGATATTAGAAACTCTGTGTTTAAATAGATTTCAGTGATTTACTCCAGTTGGCAAAATTTTAACACTATACATAATTTCTCTGTAGCAGTCCTTGTATTCAGTAATTAGAGATTACATGAATATTTGTTTTTGTTATTTTTTTGGTTTTCATTAATGAAGAAAACGAGGGAGAAAAAATTCTAAGATGTAGAGTAACTATAAAGAGAAGACTCTTAAGAAAACTATGGTAACAAAATTGTGTTGAGGCATTAATAGCAAAGTTCTGTATATTGCCTCTGATTTTTTTCCAGCACACTCAATCATAGATTGAACAATAAATAGAAGTGAGATAAATATTTTTAATACTCTTCTTGTTATTATTTGTTGGGTATGTGAGATTTAGATTACTTTTGTTGTATGTTTAAGAGTTCTTCTGTTAGAACTGAGATGCTTACTGCAGATGGTGACTACAGCCATGAAATTAAAAGACGCTTACTCCTTGGAAGAAAAGTTATGACCAACCTAGATAGTATATTCAAAAGCAGAGACATTACTTTGCCGACTAAGGTCCGTCTAGTCAAGGCTATGGTTTTTCCTGTGGTCATGTATGGATGTGAGAGTTGGACTGTGAAGAAGGCTGAGCGCAGAAGAATTGATGCTTTTGAACTGTGGTGTTGGAGAAGACTCTTGAGAGTCCCTTGGACTGCAAGGAGATCAACCCTGGGATTTCTTTGGAAGGAATGATGCTAAAACTGAAGCTCCAGTACTTTGGCCACCTCATGTGAAGAGCTGACTCATTGGAAAAGACCCTGATGCTGGGAGGGATTGGGGGCAGGAGGAGAAGGGGACGACCGAGGATGAGATGGCTGGATGGCATCATGGACTCAATGGACATGAGTCTGAGTGAACTCCGGGAGTTGGTGATGGACAGGGAGGCCTGGCGTGCTGCGATTCATGGGGTCGCAAAGAGTTGGACACGACTGAGCGACTGAACTGAACTGAATTATAACTTAATTACTGAACTGTGTCACATGCCAATCTTTGTTCTCCTCTAGTCAAATTACTAAAATTTAGTGTGTTTGGAAGGATTCTTCTCCAGCAAAATACAATTTTATTAGGATATTTTAGTATGAATGTAACTACAGATAAAAGTAGATTTCTAGTAACAATTTTGTGAGCAGTGAAAAAGTATATTACTGTTGCCTGTACCTCTTCCCATGTAAAGAAAAATATCTTCTTTAAATTTTTGAGTGAAGCTGCTGCTGCTAAGTCGCTTCAGTCGTGTCCAACTCTGTGTGACCCCATAGACGGCAGCCACCAGGCTTCCCCGTCCCTGGGATTCTCCAGGCAAGAACACTGGAGTGGGTTGCCATTTCCTTCTCCAATGCATGAAAGTGAAAAGTGAAAGTGAAGTCGCTCAGTCGTGTCCGACCCTCAGCGACCCCATGGACTGTAGCCTTCCAGGCTCCTCTGTCCATGGGATTTTCCAGGCAAGAGTACTGGAGTGGGGTGCCATTGCCTTAAGAGAAAGATGTTTTTCCAGAGTCATTTTATTTTTATATAAAAATTTGATCTTTCATAATATTTTAAATATTAGATAAAACAGAAAGTCTTATCTAATCTCTATTATTAAAATGAAATTTCAAATAAATAGTTTCATGGAATTCTTGTGAGTACTGACAAGTTTTGTAACAGGCTGTTCAGTGACCCAGTGAGATTTGGGGACGTGCTTACTGTTTTCTTTGTAAAATTTTCTCTTACCTTAAAAGGTACCACTAATGCCTAGGGATAGTGGTGAATTAATGAAAAATTTAAACACTGACTTAACACACTTAGCTTATTTTTTGCTGCCAAAATATCCAGAAGACATTTAGTAATGCTGTGAGCCATAGGAGTTGCTGAGGTAGTTCACTTTTTATGGTACTACTCAGATATACAGGGAATCCCTAACAAAGGGCATCAAGGTAAATAATGCACGCATAGCATTAGCCTCAAGAGAGGCTAGTTTGCATATATAGTCAATGCCTGCCTTCTGATTGATTAGGCCTGTTACCATGAGATTGTATTTATTATAGGCAACACTTAAGTAATTCTTTGCACAAATGATTAATAGCTAAATGATTATTGATTTTAGTTAATTAGAATGTTCAGGATGAAAATTCTGAATGGAATAGATTGAATTGTTTCATTATATTGAGTTACACAACTTGAAATTATTAAAACTTAAAATTACTACTTAAAGTTGTCATGCTATGAATATTCTAAAAAAGTCTGAATGATTTTAATCAGTTCTAATAGTAACATATATTAATCTGAAATGAATTTTCAGATATTTTCTAATGAAAGATACTGGCTTAATCTCTTAATTAGCAACATCTTTGTCCACCAGTAGCTGTTGAATTAAAGATGTTATTATTAATATGCTGTTGTATAATTTCTCTAGTCTTTTCATTGTGTTTTTGTCAGTATCTTTTTAACTCAAAAATTTTTTTTGCCTCTGTAGTGTGTATACTGAGTGAAATAGCAATCTTGTAAAAGAGAAAGCATTTTAAAGGAGGGGTTTTCAACTAAGTAGTTAATGCTGTTCTCTGCAGTAGGAAGGTTAAATTCTTTCCTAACAACATAAGAGCTTGTTGGTCAACAAATTCTGTATGAATTGTACCTAAATAGCCTCATAAGTGGAGAAGGAAATGGCAACCCACTCCAGTACTCTTGCCTGGAAAATCCCATGGACGTAGGAGCTTGGTAGGGCTGCAGTCCATGGGGTCGCTAAAAATTGGAAATGACTGAGCGACTTCACTTTCACTTTTCACTTTCATGCATTGGAGAAGGAAATGGCAACCCACTCCAGTGTTCTTGCCTGGAGAATCCCAGGGACGGGGAGCCTGGTGGGCTGCTGTCTATGGGGTTGCACAGAGCTGGACACAACTGAAGTGACTTAGCAGCAGCAGCAGCCTCATAAGGGGCTTCCTTGGTGGCTTAGACAGTAAAGAATGTGCCTGTAATGAGGGAGACCTGGGTTTGATCCCTGGGTTGGAAAGATCCCTTGGAGGAGGGCATGGCTGCAAGACTCCAGTATTTTTGCCTGGAGAATCCCCATGGACAGAGAAGCCTGGCGAGCTACAGTCCATGGAGTCGCAGAGCTAGACATGACTGAGTGACTAAGCACAGCACAGAGACCTCTTAATTGATATACTTCAGCCCTTGGTCACACCAGAAGTTGATGGAAGTCATTTAGGAACTCAGATTCATCAGAATTTATGAGATTATTTTGTTCTAGCTTAAAAAAAAAGTTATATCTAGAATAGACTTTCATACATGTTACTCTTACACACATATATCCATGTTAAATCCTCAGACTCTTAGACACATATTCATGTAAAATCCTAAGAGATACATTGTATATGTATGTGTATCTTTTCATCTTTAGATCTTACAGTTCTTGGTTTCCTGGCACGTGAATAAAGAGATCTACCAAGTTTAATTTGTAGATCCTGCCAAGATTCCCACAAGGATGAGCTTGTGCCTTTGGGTATTATAAAGAATACACAGAAGGACTTGAAGAAGTATGAGGCAGTTATAGTGGTGCCCATGCACTGCCATCATAGCAAGTCTTGTTAAAATGTGATGGAAGAAACTACGTCTTCCGTTTAACTTCTTGGCTGTTATGTTCCATTCAGTTTATTTATTTATTTTTTTACCTCAAAATACTTGGCACTCATCTGACATCTCCAGTGACACACAGCTACACAGTATTTTTTCCATTCTAAGCCTACTACACAAGACTTTTCAGTGTTTTTTTTGAGTAGAATGTTAATGGTGTGATAGTTTATCATTTATACACAATACTGCTGCTGCTGCTGCTGCTGTTGAGTCCCTTCAGTTGTGTCTGACTCTGCGAGACCCCATAGACGGCAGCCCACCAGGCTCCCCCGTCCCTGGGATTCTCCAGGCAAGAACACTGGAGTGGGTTGCCATTTCCTTCTCCAATGCGTGGAAGTGAAAAGTGAAAGTGAATTCGCTCAGTCGATGCACAACACTAATGCATGCCATATCCTCGTGGTGCCCATGTCCTTGCTTCTCTTTCATTTAAACTTAATGCATAGAATTCTTCTTTAAATGCTATATTTAGGACTTTTTTTGTGTATACTTGTGCATCCATTTTTAAGTCACCAACAATCTCAACTATGTTATCTTTATTTTCAATAACATAAAATAGTATAAACCAGTCTACCTTCTAACCTGATTTGCAAAATTAATCTAAAAGGAAAACTTGCTGCTTTAAGTTGTAGCACGTAATGGCTAAAAACGGGACTCAGATTTCTGAATTGTGGAGAAAGGAAAATAATACTGTATCAGAAAAAGGGTTAGTTGAAACAGCATTCTTGGGCCCTGCTTTAGGTCTAGTTTTCCTAACAAGTGGTTTAAATCAAAGGTCTCCTGCATTAAATCTCAGAGAAGTCAAGTCCCATATTTAAAATCTTCCATAGATAGAATCAGGCTAATGGGGTGACTGAAAAAATAGACAAGTTCAATAAGTCTTATAGGGAAATCTATTTCATTATTTCTCTTTTCATAACCCATGATTTTAGGGAAAAATAATGACAAGTTGCAGGCATACACCATTTGTTAACCGCTCATATTTGAAAATTGATAGTTAAGTTGTATCTAGCACTGAAACAAAAATAAATGTGATTGCTTCTGCCGTGTTTTGGCAGAGCATTTATTTACTGTAATATTTTGAAATATAATTGCTGAGCAAAAATGGCATGCTAATACCTTACTTAATTGCATTTACTCTACTATCAGTTATCTGTAAGCTACAACA
This sequence comes from Aepyceros melampus, assembly GCA_006408695.1. Classification (NCBI taxonomy): domain Eukaryota; kingdom Metazoa; phylum Chordata; class Mammalia; order Artiodactyla; family Bovidae; genus Aepyceros; species Aepyceros melampus. The sequence continues at coordinate 134,968 of SJXQ01011195.1, read as the reverse complement.
CAGTTCTTCAGTGAATTTTCTAATTCAGCAGTTAGTATCATTTTTGGCCCAGTACCTAAATTAATGTTTTGGCAAGCCTTTAAAAAAGGTAAATAGGTGAATTTCTTAGGAAACAATGCAGAGTAAAATTAAAAAGACTGAATAATTATAATTTATGTTTGGCTGACTGTGCCTTAAGGTAAGGCAATGCACGTTTATAGTAAAAATTTCTCATAGCTAATGTTAATCTAGGTGCTAATTCTATAACTAGCCAAATGGAGGAGTTTGTAGAAAACAACTCTGTTCAATATTACTAATGCCCAACTGCCTGGCACTACCAAACAGTTGAGTTCAACGTGTTCTACGTGTTTACATTTTCCTATCCCCTTCAGTTCAGTTCAGTCGTTCAGTCGTGTCCTACTCTTTGCAACCTCATGAACCGCAGCACGCCAGGCCTCCCTGCCCATCATCAACTCCCGGAGTCCACCCAAACCCATGTCCATTGAGTCGGTGATGCCATCCAACCATCTCATCCTCTGTTTCCCCTTCTCCTCCTGCCCTCCCTCAATCTTTCCCAGCATCAGGGTCTTTTCAGTGAATCAGCTCTCCGCATCAGGTGGCCAAAGTATTGGAGTTTCAGTTTCAACATCAGTCTTTCCAATGAACACCCAGGACTGATCTCCTTTAGGATGGACTGGTTGGATCTCCTTGCAGTCCAAGGGACTCTCAAGAGACTTCTTCAGCAGTACAGTTGAAAAGCATCAATTCTTTGGTTCTCAGCCTTCTTCACAGTCCAACTCTCACATCCATACATGACCACAGGAAAAACCATAGCCTTGATTAGACGGACCTTTGTTGGCAAAGTAATGTCTCTGCTTTTGAATATGCTGTCTAGGTTTTGAATATGCTTTTGAATATGTCTATGTCTAGGTCATAACTTTCCTTGCAAGGAGTAAGTGTCTTCTAATTTCATGGCTGCAATCACCATCTGCAGTGATTTGGGAACTCAAAAAAATAAAGTCTGACACTTTCCACTATTTCCCCATCTCTTTCCCATGAAGTGATGGGACCAGATGCCATGATCTTCATTTTCTGAATGTTGAGCTTTAAGCCAACTTTTTCACTCTCCTCTTTCACTTTCATCAAGAAGCTCTTTAGTTCTTCACTTTCTGCCATAAGGGTGGTGTCATCTGCATACCTAAGGTTATTCCTGTCTCTCTACTCTCCCCAACCACTGACCTTGTCCCTACTGTTTATGGTGGAGAGGTACAGAAATTTTTTTCAGCTTTTATAGATAATGACTTTTTTCTTAATTACTATTTATATTTTATAGACTAGAAATTAGGAAATATTAGTAAAATCAGTGACACTGGTAAATGTAGAGAGATTAGTTTACAGAACATATCATTTCATTCATATTCATACTGGTGACCTCTTAGTTACTGCAAAAAAAAAAAAAGCTGACAGTAATGCAGAAAAAATGACCTTTTCTTCCTCCTTTCTTTTGCTAGAGTACCTTTCAGGAGATAAGGAACCAGTAGAGAAATTTAGATTAACCAATTACTTTGTATTGCATATTTTTATATCTTATGTTCTCTTATATTCATACGGATATGATTGAAAACATTTTGAAGTTCTAAACCTTTGCAGTAAGGTTTCTTATATTTATTATTTAAAATATAAGCACATAAAGTAGACTTCCATGCTTTCGCTTTGATAAGACTAATAGACATTTTCTTATTTTTGCTGTTAGGTATTTGTTTTTTGTATTGCCCTCCATAGGCCAACTTGCATCCTGCATAATACTTAGTTATATACTGTAGAATGTCATTGTGGTAATGTGAACTGATTTCAGTATATTGTGTGCATATTTTGATGAAATATTCTGCCCAGTCCTGATCAGAAAGGAGGTATAGTTACATAATGCTAATCAAGCATTTATTAGCATTTGGAAAGGTCAGTAGTGTAATTTTAGTGGCTACATGTATTATCTGTCATACAGATTTAGCAACCAGCTGTCTAAAATACAAATCACTCTACCCTGGAAATTGTCAGGATTAATTATAAGCCCTTATTGTCCTTTAAAAAGCATACCTTATGGTAAGTAAATAAGTAAGTAAAGTCACTCAGTCGTGTCCGACTCTTTGTGACCCCATGGACTGCAGCCCACCAGGCTCCTCAGTCCATGAGATTCTCCAAGCAAGAATACTGGAGTGGGTTGTCATTTCCTTCTCTAGGGGATCTTCCCGACCCAGGGATCGAACCCGGGTCTCCCGCATTGGAGGCAGACGCTTTAACCTCTGAGCCACCAGGGAAGTCCTAATGGTACATCTTATGGTACATCTTAATATATTTTGGGTCCCATTTCATTTGTCGATTGTGGAATTTTGCTTTTTAGTATACCAGAATAGTTCTATGCATTCTTTTTTCATTTCCTCCACCTGGTTTGGGTATGTTGAATTTGTTAATTTTAAAAATTGTTTTTGAGTTTTGTTTGGTTTGCATTTATTTGGTTTAAAACCAACTGGTAGATTTTGGAAAGTAGTCTCTTTTTTCAAAAGTGTTTTAAAAAGCAAAATCATTCCTTCATTCAGCAGACTGTTGACTGTTAACAATCTTTTAGGTCATAGGATGTTCTCTGAGAAGGTTGATTGATAAATACACAATGTAAGTGCTATAGTAGAGGTTTGTACTAGTAATTTTATATGTAATGAAGGTGAAGGTGAAGGTGAAGTCACTCAGTCGCGTCTGACTCTTTGCGACCCCGTGGACTGTAACCTACTAGGCTTCTCCGTCCGTGGGATTCTCCAGGCAAGAATACTGGAGTGGATTGCCATTTCCTTCTCCAATATGTAATGAAACCAGATTCCATTTTAGTTTTTAAACTGTTTTGAGAATTTGATAACATTATAATGGTGACCTATTCCTTAGACTGATTCATTAAGAACTTACCAACACAAGCAGTGAAACAGTATTCTCACAGTACAAGTTTTCTGTACATTTCTCTCCCCTGTAAATGGAAAGTGCTTCTTTTATCCACACAGATTAATGGGATTGTTGAGCTGAACATTATCTCATTGGAACAAAGTCCAGCAAAGCCTAAAGTGACTGGGACTTGATATTGATTTTTTTCAGATCTTCCGCTCATCTTTTGCTAAAACAGATAGAGAACAGTGCTTTCGCTTCTTGATTAGTTTCTCAGGCCGTTTCCTAAGATTAGAAAAGAAAATTGGTCTCACGATATTAGGTATAGATAGAAGGCAAAGTGGGAGATTTGTGATAGAGTAAACCTTAATAAGCCATATATTAAATAGATAGCTTTTTTCCTTTTTAAAAAAAATCCTTGATGATTTCTGTTGTCAGCACATTTCAGGTGTTGTGATTGTAATAATAAATGCTATGTTTAGTTGCTAGAGTAATTGAAACAGAATTGTTGGTTTACTTAGTGTATTCTTCTCTCTAAAATTAAGTCATTAAATTCCAGTTCTCATTTTGCATCACTGCAGAGTATCATCTAGTTAATCCAAAATATTTGTGGACATTAAAAAAATTTTGAGTAATTATATGTGATTTGTTTTACTTTTAAATTCTATTTTTAAACATTTATAACTTGCCTGAATACATAGGATTTTAGGTAACTTACAGGAGGAAACACTAGAATAGAGATAAAGAGAAAAGATTCCACATATGTGCATTAATATATGATACTTATTGTTCTCTTTCCAACTCACCTCATTCTGTATGACAGACTCTAGGTCCACCAACACGGGGGAATGGAGGAGTAGGATGAATTGGGAGATAGGATTGACATATATACACTACCATGCGGGAAATAGCTAGCTAGCGGGAGCCTGCTTAAAGCACAGCTCAGCTTGGTGCTCTGTGATGACCTAGTGGTTGGGATGGGGACTAAGGGGGAGGGGATATGTGTACGCATATAGCTGATTCACTTCATTGTACTGCAGAAATGAATACAAGGTTATAAATTATTACAATTGTACTCCAGTAAAAGAAAGATAAAAGACTAAACGTGTGTAAGCCACTAAGGCCACATTGCTTCATGTAGAGAGATTTTAAGAAAATTAAAAAGGGGCCTAGAAATTTTAAAGTGGCTTTTGTGTTAATAAGTTATTAACAATGCAGTATTTTCTGCTTAGAATTAGAAGCATATCCTTAACAAATATTTGCCACCTAATGAATGTAAAGGACCTTGGATTCCAGGATGTGGAATTAGAAAATGATGTTGAGAGAACGACAGGGTGTGTGTGTGTGTACGTGTGCCTGCCTGCCTGTCTAATGTCCTGTATCTAGGGTTATGCTAGCTACTTTGGGAGGATTGGTACAGAAGATTGATGCAAGGTACAAATGAAATGCTAGCTAAACAGAATGTTAGTTCAACTAGAATATAGTATTATAAAGACTGATGATTTTCACCTTTTTTATTAAGTAAACCAAAAATAACTAAGTATATTAAAAAAAACCAAATGGTTTTTTTGGCATGATATTAAAACTGAGATGTGAGATGTGATAAAATAAGGGAACTTATAGATTAGAAATGATCAATATATGAATATTGTTATATGAATATTATTGAACTATTAATAATGTCTATAAATCTATGTAACTAACTTATAAGTTAAAGATATATAGATATGTCTTTATAGTTATACAGTGTACTTTTATTGTGTTGTCTTATTTAAGAGAATGTTGGATTTAGAATAGAGTTTGATAGTTTGTGTATGGTCCCAAGTTACTTTTTCTCTCTTAATCAGGGAATCTTTGCCAGCACTTAAGAATTCATATCCTCAAGCTTCATGATGGTTACTCTGTTCTCAATAAATCAAACTTCTTAGTAATTCTTGGCTTAGATACTGAAATAGTTTGTTTCTAAAAATTCCACAGAGGCCTTTGACTCTGCTCACTTAAATACCATCCAGAATCTGGGATATTTGTTCCTATCTCCTGCCTCCGACCCTCCCCTCACCCGTGTCTTATTTATAGTTTTCTTATTTGTGGTTACTGCACAGTGAAAATGAGCCTCAAGCTCTTCTCAAGTGGATAACTCTTATCAATCAAAATAAATTTTCCTTCCTAGTTTCTCTCTGCTTAGATTTTATGTATGCTTCCTTATTACATATCCTAACTTACATTAATAGTAACTGGACAAAGTCTCCATGCTGGATAGTATTTCCACTCTGGAAATTGTGTTTGCTTACAGTTTTTCTTCTAGTGAAATTATACACTTTAGTTCTAGCAACCTTGAACCACCTGTTAGTAGTAGACCTAGAGCAGGCTCTTTGCCTTTTCCTGAGATAGTTTGTAGATACTCCAACAGATGTGTCGTGAACATTGTAGTTAGTTTTTATATTTGATTTTTGTTATTTTAAAAATACATAACATGAGATTTATTCTCTAAACTGTTAAATGTGAAGTACATATTTGTAACTATAATAACAATGTTGTATAGTAGATCTCTCATCTTGCATAGCTGAAACTCTGTACCCATTAAACAACAGCTCCCCATTTCCTTCTCTCCCTAGTTCCTGTCCTTTTCTATTCTACTTTCTGCTTTTATGAGTTGGACTACTTTAGGTTCTTCATGTAGGTGGAATCATGAAGTATTTGTCCTTCTGTGGCTGGCTTATTTCATAGAGCATAATGTCCTCCAAGTTCATCCATTTTATTGTATGTATAGGGTTTCCCTTTTAAGCCCAAATAATATTTCATTATATATATATATGTGATGAATATATATCACATTTCCTTTGTCTATTCATTCATCAGTGGAATCAAAGGGCATTCAGGTTGTTTCCACTCTCAGATATTGTGAATCGTATTACAATGAATATAGAAGTGCTTAATGTCAGAGAAGGCAATGGCAACCCACTCCAGTACTCTTGCTGGGAATGTCCCATGGATGGAGGAGCCTGGTAGGCTGCAGTCCACGGGATCGCTAGGAGTCGGACACGACTTCACTTTCATGTACTGGAGAAGGACATGGCAACCCACTCCAGTATTCTTGCCTGGAGAATCCCAGGGACGGGGGAGCCCGGTGGGCTGCCGTCTGTGGGGTCGCACAGAGTCGGACACGACTGAAGCGACTTAGCAGCAGCAGGAGCAGCAATGTCTCTTTGAGATCCTTGCTTCAGTTCTTTTGGTTAAATACCCAGAAGTACAATTGCTGAATCGTTATGGTACTTCTATATTTAATTTTCTGAGGAATCTTCATACTGTCTTCCATAAAGGCTGCACCATTTTACGTTCTCAATCAGCAGTGCAAAAGGGTTCCAATTTCTAGACATCTTCCATCAGCATTAAAAAAAAAAAAAGCCATACTAACAGGTGTGAGGTAACATTGTTTTATTGTGGGTTTTGATTTGTATTTCCCTGATGATGAGTGATGTTTAACATTTTTTCTGATACATCTTATGTCTTTTGTATGCCATTTGCATGTCTCTTTTGGAGAAATATGTATTCAAGTCTTTTGCCCGTTTTAAAATTGAGTTATATTTTTGCTATTGCATTATAGGATATTCTTATATATCTAGGGTAATAAATTACTCTTACCAGACATACAATTTGCAAATATTTTCTTCCATTATTCTGTAGATTGTCTTTTATTTTGTTGTTTCTATGCTGTGCAGATTCTTTTTAGTTTGATGTAATCCTCCTCTATTTTTGCTTTTGTTTCCTATGCTTTTCGTGTGATATCCAAGAAATCATTGCCAGACTGTTGTCATGAAACTCTTTGCCTTATATTTTCTTCTAGTTTCGTGTCTCACATTTAAGTCTTTAATACATTTTGAGTTGATTTTCTGCATGTGTAAAGTAAAGATCCAATTTTATTCTTTTGCATGTTGATAATCCAGTTTTCCTGGCACAATTTGTTAAAGAAATGATCCTTCCCTATTCTGTAATGCTAGCATTCTTGGATCATTTGGCTGTACTAATACCATACTGTTCTAATTATTGTAGTTTTAGAATATGTTTTGAGATTGGGAGGTGTGAGGCTTCCAGCTTTGTTCTTTTCCATGTTTGTTTTGGCTATTGGGGGGTTCTATTGGGAGCTATTTTGATGATTCCATATAAATTTTAGAATTGCTTTTTCTATTTGTGTAAAAAATGCTGTTGAGGTTTTGATAAGGATTGACTTGAATCTGTAAATCACTTTGAGTCATTTTAATAATATAAAGTTTTCCAGTTCATGAACATGGGATGTCTCTCCATTAATTTGTGTCTTCTTTAGTTTTTTCCAACACTGTTTTGTAGTTGTCAATGTACAAGTCTTTTTGCTTCTTGGTTAAAAGTTGGGCAAGACAGAAATGAGTTCCTCAAGTTTTCTTTCTATAAAGCCAGAACCTTGGGTGTATACTCCATGTCACACCCCTACCCCTAACCAGGAGAAATTCCAAGCCAGGGTATTCTGAGCCTAATCTGTTCTGACTTGGTGGAGGAACTGTTGTTGGTACAGTGAAGCTTTCTTCTTATCCATTTTGCTGCAGTTGTTCTTGGCTTTGTGCTGCCTGGGGTACTGCAACTTCTAAACTGGAATTTGGAAATCTCATAAAGGTATTTTGGTCTTTATGTTGTTGCTAAACTGGTGTTTCTACCAAGGAGAAAGAAGTAGACATTAAAAAACTGGAAGTGGTTGTTTGGGGCTTGATTACTAAGAGCTTTGTTTGTGAACCTAAGGAGTTTGGACTTAGGACATTGAGAAGTTTTTTTGAAATAGTATAAAATAATAACCAGCTCACTTTCTCTGTTCATAAAATTCTATCTCCCTTGTGGAACATGAACAACAATAACAATTAATGCATACTGTGTTTAGGGGAACCAGTTGCAATATCCAAGTTGGAGATGAAAAAAAAATGAGACAGTAAGCTAAAAAATAAATAAAATGGAAGGTAAAGTTGAGACCATGTCAGTGGCCTTGTGGATGGAAAGATAGGCTTTGACAAAGATTTCTGGGATGAAGCCAAGAATTAATAGCTAAATCAAAGTGGGAAGTGGGAGATACTAAAAAGGCCCCCTATTAGGGCCATAGGCAGTTGGTAGAGGCAGGAAAATTAAGGATAAAAAAGCAACAAAGTAAAAAGAAGATATTTTAAAATATCAGATAGACACAACAGAAAAACTCAGTTCTCTTGCTTCCTCTAATTCTCAAATTGTATAGTCTTCACGCTAAAGAAAACAAAATGAAGTGAATTAATATTTGAGCCAAACTTAATTGAATTATATGCTTGCTAAGCCTAAAAGAGTTTATTATATTACAATGCCATCCTGCCTGGCTCTGCTCTTTAAAGTTCCTACAGACATCTACTTGTGTCTCACTCCCCATAGTTATTGCATCTAAGACAGTAGATGTGATGAAATACAGAATGAGTTCCAAAGCTACAAAAGAAAAGTCTTGTCCTATGAAATTTGTTATTTATTTATAATCAGAGTTTATTTTCATAGGGAAATTGCGTTTAATAAACAGTATCAGCTCACCCAGAAAACTAACTGCTCTTGATGTTAATTATACAAGATAGAAACCAAAAAATTTTTCATCTTAGGCTTGTATCTTAGCTGTGTTCCCTTTGTCATCTTGAACAAGTTCCTAAACCTCTCCATGGTACAATTTTTTCATCTATACGAAGAGTACCTACTTTGTAGTGTTATTGTTAATATCTTTAAGGGAATTTTTAGGCAGGATACTGTCCTGGTGATAACCAAGTGAAATAAAGAATTACCCTCTTAAAAGTATATTAGCATGTGTGGAAATAGTGACATCTGATAACCTAGGTATTTTTTCAGGCTTCTTCAAATCTATTCCAGAGATATATTCTTACGAACAACAAATCATTCTGAATATAAAACAGAGATCCTGAACTTTTTCTTTTTGTCAAGTCAGCAGGGCACCCATTCCGTTATATTTTTGTTTAGTTATTAATGTTTACTTTTTACAAAAATTATATCCCTAGTGTTCTTAATACCATTTGAAAATTTAATTCTATAAACATGTTCTTTCATTTCTCAATTCATTCAACAGTAATAGAATTTGGGCATTATTTTATAGGACAGCCATCTGTCTTATCTAGCAAAATCAGCATAATTTAAATCTTAATATGATACTGAGCACCTCTATCAGGGTTGACAGGAATTTTTCTTACTTGGTAACAGTACCATCCAAAGCCAAAAGTAGTTTATCAAAATGACAGATTTAGGGCTCGAGTATGGGCTTGGAGGAATTGATGCTGTAACTTTCTTTATATCTGATTTTGGAGGTGCAAGTAGCATACCTAGGACATATGAGTTTATATTTTTAGTGGCTAGGAAGGGCTCACTTGAATTCTTTCTTAATTCATGTTTTGTATACATAATAACATAATTATCAAGGTGTTCCTTCAGTGTATGTACAATGCATTTATTCATAACTGATTCTTACCTCTCCACAATGTTGTCTTGCAGTGCTTTCAGAGAATAGAAACTGCCAGTAATGTTTGGATGTTTTCCACATTTCTTTTCTTTTTTTGGGGATTTCTCCCCTATCATAGTCTACCTTTTTATTGACACTAGTATTGAAATAATAAATTTTTCTATTAGTGTCAACATTCTGTAACTCAGCAATACCTTCCTTTGGTATCTTTTTTTTTTTTGGTTAGATAATTTCTGGAAGGGCATTTGGAAGAAAATGCCTACAGTGGCCCTTCTTATTCTAAGTTAAATTGCCTGGTTTGGAGTGATACAGTTTTGAATTTGAAAATTCAAAGCCATGAAGAGTCATTTAGCTCTTTTTCTCAGTGAGAATGTAGTTTTTCTAGTTATTACATCTTTATTTAACTCAGAATATAAAGCCAAATGTGCCAGCCTACTCCAGATAGAACCAGTTAAAAAATAGAAGGTACCATTTTAGAGAATCTTAGCTTCTCGTTGGTGATACTTAATCTTGAAGTCATTACCTTTCATCTCTCATTATAAACTTGGATGGGAGAAGTCAGTTTTAGGGCAGATGGTATAATGCAATTGCATTCCAGATTAATCAGTCAATTAATTAACAGATTCATCATTCTTTCTTACCCTCTTTTTGTTCTTTCCTCTCCCCCTCACTTCCTCTCACTTTTTCCTGTCCTCCTCCTCTACTTCCCTCTTCCCTCTCTTCAGTAGAATTCTTTTTTGAGTAAAATATTATAGAAACACAGCACAGTCTATTCTGTTACACTGTCCATTTCAGAGAATAATATGGCTTATATGCTATTGGCATGTAAGGGAATGATGTTGGTACAATATGGAAGTAGAATTGCTTTATAGTGGTATTTCCCAGTGCTTCCAAATTGTAGCAATTGAATGAAAAACAGACCAAATGTTGAAAACTGCAACCCGTTCACTTCTCATTCTGCCTATTGGTTCTGTTTGAAAACACACTCTATCTTAGATCTATTCTCTGTGTTTCATGATTCTCATTCACTTTGCCCTTTTTTCCGTAACCCAACTATTTCTTATATCCCCTTCTGTCAAGCACTCTTTACTTCTGTTTTACAAATAATGCTGTATATTTACTAAAGTGATTACTTACTAGGGACTTAACACATCTTTTTATTAGAGTTGTGTCTCTTAGTTCTCTGGTTCAATTTGCATAGGTTTGGAGTGGCCTGTACTAACCCTGCTTTTCCTCCAAGTCCAATTATTTATAATGTGTGATTTTGCAGAATGCAAAGCTTTTCCTGGGAGGTATAGTCTGCCCTCCTTATCTATGGGCTCTGCATTTAGCCAACCAAGGATGGGAAAGACATCTGAAAAAAAAAATTCCAGGAATTTCCAAAAAGCAAACTTGCATTGCAGCATGCTGGCAACTATTTACATGATATTTACATTGCTCTAGTTATTATAACCTCCCTGGGCTTCCCTGGTGGCTCAGAAGATAAAGCCTCTGCCTGCAATGCAAGAGACTCAGGTTTGATCCCTGGGTCAGGAAGATCCCCTGGAGAAGAAAATGGCAGCCCACTCCAGTATTCTTGCCTGGAGAATCTCATGGATAGAGGAGCCTGGTAAGCTACAGTCCATGGAGTCGCAAAGAGTCAGACATGACTGAGCGACTTCATTTTGCTTCAGTTATTATAAGTAAGCTAGAGATGATTTAAGATCTTTAGAAGGATGTGCATAGGTTATATGCAAATATACTGTGGCATTTTACATGATAGACTTGAACATCCTCGGGTTTTGATATCTGTGGGGGTCTAGGAACCAATCTACCAAAGCTATTGAGGGAAGGACCTCATTACCTTGTATTAATAGCTTAAGTGCTTGTATATAAACATAGAAAGGAGTGGCTCCATTTACAAAGAGGACTAGAATCCCACCTTGTCTTCTCTCACTATTTGCCCCATACCAACATGCCCTTTTTGGCTTTTAGGTCAACTTCTGAATAACTCTGAAGAAGATAATTGATGGGTCAGATAGTAAAGAGTCTGCCTGCAATGCAGGAGACCCGGGTTCGATCCCTGGGTGGGAAGGATCCCCTGGAAAAGGAAATGGCAACCCACTCCAGTATTCTTGCCTGGAAAGTCCCATGGACTGGAGGAGCCCGACGGGCGGTTCATGGGGTTGCAGAGTTTTACACAATTGAGCAACTAACACTTTAACTTTTACACTTTTGTCTCAAGAATAGGCAACCCATCTTCCTTCTAGGCACTCTAAAGACTCTCCTTAGATCCATTTGGGTTACTTAAGAGAATACATACTTGGGCCAGATCATCCTGGTGTTATATTAAATTACTGAGCTGAGCCTCAGTTTTACACTTTCCACTTTTGTGAATCCCTTTATTTGCCTGAAAACTATTGTTGAGGACTTTGTTCATATATAATTTCACATATGAAAATTTTTAAGAGTTTATTTGGGAGGAAATGATCTTCTTTCAGAATACTTTTGAGACAGGTATGTGTTGGTGTACAGATGGTGGAGATTTTTGATTGCCAGCTTAGTTTATTTCATGGTTATCATTTTTCGTTTTTCTTTTCTCAGGTTTTCTTTCTTTGACAAAGGAGGTGGAGATGTCAGTTTTTACCACATTTTCTAGATACTTGGTCATTTCACGTGATATGTTGTATTTAAGGTGTCTACAAGTCTGAAATTTAGGAAAGAAGTTAGCCTGGAGATAAAGATTAAGTCATCAGCGTGGGAGTGAATAAAATTTCTAAGCCAAGATTCTAAAATTGAGAGTGAAAGGAACCAGGAACAAAACTTTTCATTAGTGGTTTCTATGTCTTTTTCTGTTTTTAAATTATCATTTTATTCATTTTTATTGTATCCTAGAGTTGAACCATTATAACCATTATATCCTAGAGTTGTATCCTAGTGTTATACCTACTCGGCAAGGAGAATATTCTAAACATTAACTGCTCTTGCTTGGCTTTGCTTGGCCAAAGGGAATGTAAACATTACGTCAGCAAAAGGTTTCAGTGAGACCTGGTAAAAACAGTTCCTTGCACAGTAACTAGATATAAGATACATGTTTTTGTTTGTTTGTTTCTTTGTTTAACTATAGTGTCCTTTCCCCTGTCTTAGCCTAAGTTTCAGAGGGAAAACAGGCTCCAAGTTGGAAACTTCAGATTTTGTATTTATTTATTAATCTGTCCCACTCAAATGCTGCTGCTGCTAAGTCGCTTCAGTCGTGTCCGACTCTGTGCGACCCCATAGACGGCAGCCCACCAGGCTCCCTCGTCCCTGAGAGTCTCCGGACAAGAATACTGGAGTGGGTTGCCATTTCCTTCTCCAATGCATGAAAGTGAAAAGTGAAAGTGAAGTCGCTCAGTCGTGTCCGACTCCTAGCGACCCCATGGACTGCAGCCTACCAGGCTCCTCTGTCCATGGGATTCGCCAGCAAGAGTGCTGGAGTGGGTTGCCATTGCCTTCTCCCCAAGCAAATGAGTCAAATATGAATAGTTGTTCTTCATTATTAGGGAAATTGAGGTTCAAGGAATGAATTCTGTCTAAGGTTTTCCACCCTTGACTCTTTCACTTACGTGTTTGTTTTTAGTTTTCAAGGTGAAATGTACAGCAGTTTGGAATTCTAGCTGAGTGCCACACTCATCAATTTGTTACCTCTCAACTCTATAGTCACCTTTCATTGACTGATGTGGAGAAAATGAGGTGAACCCTTGAGATGTTTTTCCTTTGCCTGCCAGCACAGTGTCAGGTTTTGTCAGGTTGAAGGTGCTGGCACAGTCGAGTGCTTGCAGCTTCCCTGACTTCTGCAGTACGGGATGGTCAGCAACACCTACTAACCAGGAGCTCCTTCCTGCACGCTGTACCACTCTGACCTCCGCACACCTGGCTGTTTAGTGGTGGAGTACCTCTGCTGCTACTGTTGTTGCAGTAACAGTGTTGACTTCTGCAGTACATGCAGCCAGCAGCTTCTGGGTGGTTTCACAATGGACTGCTTACTGTAAGACACCTCCCCATGAATGGCTTTCCTTATTCCAACAATATACCTTAGGAAGCCATGGGATGTGGAGTTATTTTCTGATCTCTCTATTTCAGTTCTGGGGGTAGTGGTTGCTCCTTATATCTGTTATGTTTATATTCATTTCTGTTTTCTTTACTTCCTAGTAGCCAGTCTGCTGTGTGAACTTATGTTGTGTGGTTAATAGCTGAGATGTTCGTCTACCAATGAGTTTTAAAAAACCCTCCGTGGAATTAAAATCACTTGGCATTGTATAGTACTGGGCATAAATTTATTTATTTCTTTTGTGATTTTATAAAGTAGGTTGTAAGTATCTTCTCCCTATTTCTAAAGAAATTAAGGCTCTAAAGTTCAAAGAGTATTCCTTAATACCTTTGGATATTTCTTAACTTAATGATAAGTTCACTAGAACACATTCAGTCTATCACTTGATCTGTTTAACTGTTGTACACAAAACCAGGCATATATCTCCTCTTTCCTTCCCTGAGCCCTGCTGCCACACCTCACAATCTTGACTAACTTTGTCACATATCACTTTAATATTTTCTTTTTCTTTGAAAGCCACAGTTCATTAAGTCGAAAGCATTTATATTCTTATGTCACATTAGCATGTCTTTAGCTTACTAGATAGTATTTTGTTTTTAGTTGATTGCAAATGTTGATTTCTGTTTTTTCAGTTTGCAAAACTATATGACAGGAAATCAGTAGCTAAATATCACTTTATGATTTCCATCTGTTCAAGTACAATAGTGTTTATAGCACAGTCCAGATTGCAGTGTGATAGAAATGTCCTATTATAGCAGATAGAATTTTAAATGATCATTATATATTCTAATGAGAAAACATTTTTAAACAAGTACTTCACTTAATTTCAAAGCAGAGTAACTGAATGCTACAATTTGATGACAGCATCTGCTATTCAGTGTGTGTGTGTGCTGTCAACAATAAAAACTTTTTTCTGACTTCCATAGAAATTGATCAGTTTGCTCACATGGATACTACTAATGAAAGCTGAGCAGTCAGGGAGACAAAGTTCTTTTGAATATCTTAAAAAATTTTTTTCTATTATTATGGAAAGTATCATACATTATTTTGTGTGGCTTAACTCTGGGGGTGGGGCTGTTTTGAGATTTTTATTATGATTTTTCCTAAATTTTATTCTGAGAGTATGTTCACATTTATTAAATAGAAGTCATTTTCCTTATCACATGGAACTATAGCCGTTTCAAATCTCTTTGACTGGAAAATTGAGGGGCAGAAGAAAGATAAAAACGATGGTCCTTAATGTGTCATAAAGTATTGGGCAGTTGCATGGCTTTTAGTTCTCACAGAGTGTGTTTACCTCTCGTCCACTGTTAGAAATGTGTCTCCTGTCCTCAGGTCTGATCAGCAGCTCTCTGGTCATTTGCGAGTTGTTTTCCTTCTCTGCTAGATGCGGTGCTGAAGTGAGTCAGTGTGCCAAGCACTCTTAACACAGCACAGCACCAAGTTTCCTGAGCTTCAAGCTCTTTAGATACTGTAGTTCTTAATTTGATTAAATTTTAATTGTCCCTTGTTTAATTGTCTGCATTAGTTTGCTAGGGCTGCCATAGCAAATTCCCTCAATTTGTGTGGCTTAAACACAGGAATTTATTTTCTTACAGTTCCGGAGGCTAGAACTGAGATAAAGGTGTTAGCAGCATTGATTTTTTTTTCCCCTGAGGGCTCTCCCCTCATCTTTACAATATCTGTCTTCAGGAAGTGCTTGTCTGTGTCCTAATCTCCTCTTTTTAAAGAGATCTCAGTCAACTTGAATTAGGGCCCACCCAGATGACCTCATTAGGAGAAGGCAATGGCACCCCACTGCAGTACTCTTGCCTGGAAAATCCCATGGACAAAGGAGCCTGGTAGGCTGCAGCCCATGGGGTCGCTAAGAGTCGGACACGGACACGACTGAGCGACTTCACTTTCACTTTTTACTGTCATGCATTCGAGAAGGAAATGGCAACCCACTCTAGTGTTCTTGCCTGGAGAATCCCAGGGATGGGGGAGCCTGGTGGGCTGCCATCTCTGGGGTTGCACAGAGTCAGACACAACTAAAGTGACTTAGCAGATGACCTCATTAAACCTTAATTACTTCTTTCAAGACTCTTACCTTGAGAGTCCCTTGCAAGGAGATCAAAAAATTCAATCCTAAAGGAAATCAGTCCTGTATATTCATCGCAAGGACTGATCCTGAAACTTCAGTACTTTGGCCACCTGATAGGAAGAACTGACTCATTGAAAAAGACCCTGATGCTGGGAAAGACTGAAGGCAGGAAGAGAAGGGGACAACAGAGGATAAGATGGTTGGATGGCATCACTGACTTGATGGGCATAAGTTTGAGCAAGCTCTGGGAGTTGGTAATGGACAGGGAAGCCTGGCATGCTACAATCCATGTGGTTGCAAAGAGTTGAACATGACTGAGTGAGTGAACTGAACAAGCCCAGTCACATTCTTAGGTCTGAGATTAGAACTTCAGCATACAAATTGCAGGGGTGAAAGCAGACAGCTCTTCTGTCTTCTCTGCTGTTCTACACTACTGATCCCAGGTGTGTGAGTTTGTCCACACCAGCCAGTTTTCTAACTCCAGACACCAACTGGGTGTTGTAAAATTCAATTATGATACTAATTACCTGGAGTTAGCATTAGTCATACAAGTCCGCTTCCACTCACCTTCCTCTTGCCAATCAAAAGTTCACTTCTCACTACCCATGCTGCTGACTAAGCATCTGTAGATTAAAGGTTCCCACTCCCCCTCCTCAGGTTTGATAATTTGTTAGAATGGCTCACAGAACTCAGAAAATGTTGACTTATTTGATTACTGGTTTATTAGAAAAAGGTATAATTCAGGAAAGCCAAATGAAAGAGACGTATAGAATAAGTTATGAGGGAGGCATATGGAGTTTCCATGCCTTCTCCAGGTGCGCCAGCCACCCAGCACCTCCATGTGTTCAGCAATCTGGCAGGTCACCAAAACCCCTTTGGTTAGGTTTTTGTTTTAATGTAGACCTCATTCCATGGGTATGAGTGATTAAATCATTGACGGTTACCTCCAGCTCTCCCCAGATTCCCCTGACAACCAGGCACCCATCCTGAGGTTGCCTAGGTGCTTTCCAAAAAGCACCTCATTAACGAATACTCAAATGTGGTTTTAAAGGGTTTATTATGAATAAACGTAAGAGACTCTTTTCACCTTTATGGCTCTGAAGCTGTTTCAGAAATAGAGGACAAAAGACCGAATGTTTTACCAAAAACAAAAGATGCTCCTTTCATTCTTTTCACTTAGGGAATTATAAGGGTTTTAGGAGCTCTGGCCAGGATCTGGGATGAAGACAAAATATTTACAGTTAACTCTTGAATAACATGGAGCTTCCCTCGTGGCTCAGATCCCTGGTTGGGAAGATCCTCTGGAGAAGGAAATGGCTACCCACTCCAGTATTCTTGTCTGGAGAAGAGCAAGTATTCTTGCCTGGACAGAGGAGCTAGTGGGCTACAGTCTATGGGGTTGCAAAGAGTCAGACACGACTGAATGACTAACAGTGTCACTTTTCACTTGAACACATGTATTTGAACCTAGTGGGTCCACTTATGGCAGTTTTTCCAGTAGTGAATGATACAACACTACAGAATTCATGGTTGGTTGAACCATGGATGCAGAACTGAGAATACAGAGAAACCACAGAAAGAAAGGCCAACTTTGTGTTATATGTGCATTTTCAACTGCACAAGGATCAGTACCCCTAATCTCCATGTTCAAGGGTTGATTGGATTTAAATTTATCATATATAAATTATATTATCACAGGGAGGACACAGTTCAGCCCATAACAAGATTTTAGACTTCATACAAATGAAGTGTGACAATAAACAATTTTGAGTATTATTCTGTAAAGATACACCCAAGAGTTTTCCCCTCCCCCACAAGCCCCAGCTTTAATATCAAGATCCTTTGTTTCCTGACTGCAGCTTGCTGCCTGTTTAGGGTGGCTTTATACCCCGCCTCCCAAATACTGGCTGCTGCTGCTGCTGCTAAGTCGCTTCAGTCGTGTCCGACTCTATGCAACCCCATAGACGGCAGCCCACCAGGCTCCCCCATCCCTGGGATTCTCCACGCAAGAACACTGGAGTGGGTTGCCATTTTCTTCTCCAAATACTGGCTAGGAAGTTAATTAAGGGGTAATTTAAGGGATTTAGTGGAGAGTTTACCTGAAGGTTTCCACTGATTTGTTTTTAGTAGCATGTTCTTTCATTACCTATAAATAGATTCCTTGTAGGCCCATCCTACCAGCCTTACAGATATGTCCTCCTCCCATTTCTAGCATACTTGTTTTGAGTCTGCAAGAAGCACACAATTTAGACCTTGTTCAGAGACTACATGATATTGAGTCCTCCTTTCAGCCAATAATTGCTTACTCTACAAAAATTCCAACTTCTTTGATGAATCCATATTTGGGATAATGAAGAATTATAGCCTTATAAGCCAGAGTACTCAGCTTGCTTGCCACGTCATAATTTTCAAACAACTACAATAAAAATCTGAAGTTGATAGTTGGCATATTATTTTTGTGTAAATGGTGATAGAGATCCATCAACTCCATATGTTTCAACCAAAAGTTATCTTTTCACTTACACCAGTAAGAAAATGGTGTCCTCTTTCTTATAATATGTGGAGTGCAAGATCATAGACCTGTCCATAGATAACACAGTCTTGTGCTTTGAGATAAATAGGATTTCCAAAATTCTTCTGAAATAATGATTAGAAAGGAAAAATAGTAGAATGACTAAAGTCAGTAGGTCTGTTTGAACAGATTATTTTAATTTGATGAACTAGTTTCATTAAGTAGATAACATATATTTTTATTTGTTGAACATAATTTTTCTTCATACTAAAAATATGATTTAAATGCAAGCTAACTCTAACATACTTTTTGTGTGTTTGCATGCTCACTCAGTCATGTCCGACTCTGCAACTCTATGGACTGTAGCCCGCCAGGCTGCTCTGTCCATGGGATTTTCCTGTCAAGAATACTGGAGTGGGTGGGTTGCCTATCATATTATTGAGTTGGCCAAAAAGTTCCCTCTGATTTTTCCATGTTACAGAAAACCCAAACAAATGTGCCAACCCAATAAGATTTAAAATATTTCCAGTACACCACTTTAATGGAAAAATAGACACCCTCATACATTGTTACGAGAGTGTACAGTCAGTTTTTACATAATTTGGCATGTATTCCTAAAAATCACTGCACTAGGCAAACAGGGCTTGCAAGAAAAATGAGGTTAGAGGCACAATGCTCAAAAACTTCATCAGTGGCACACATAAAATATATGAGTCTAATAAAATTGTAGCAGTTGTTACATGTGTAAAACAGTTATACTAAAATAAATACCGTATTTGCCTTGAAGAGAACATGAAGTTTGCTTGTGGAAGTGGGTCCTAAAAGAGTTGTACCTTGTGAGTTACTGTGAAGTGGTGGAAGGAAGGTTACCTGTAGTGGGATGGAAACGTGTAACAGCTGGTGTAGATGGTATGGCTTATGACACAGGCAGTAAACTCAGATAGCTGGTTGATGTCTGAGGTATGTGTGATTTGTATATTCTTAACTTGCAGTGATGTATTTACAAGGCTATTGAGTGCAGCAATTGTTTGTCATAAAAGAAATTGTAAGACACTTTAAATGTTTATTAACAGATCATTGGTTTAATAAGCTGTAGTTCATGCTTTCTGAGGAATACTGTGTTGCTGTTAAGAATAACTGCTTAACACAAACTGATGTGTAATGTTTTCAAGTTGTGTTTAAAAAGTGGGTGTTAGAACAGTATGTATAATATGCTATTACTTGCATAAAAAATAATGCCTATTTGTGTGCTTGCATGGAGAAGGCAATGGCACCCCATTCCAGTACTCTTGCCTGGAAAATCCCATGGACAGAGGAGCCTGGTAGGCTGCAGTCCATGGGGTCACTGAGAGTTGGACACAACTGAGCGACTTCACTTTCACTTTTCACTTTCACGCATTGGAGAAGGAAATGGCAGCCCACTCCAGTGTTCTTGCCTGGAGAATCCCAGGGACAGGGGAGCCTGGTGGGCTGCCGTCTATGGGGTTGCACAGAGTTGGACACGACTGAAGTGACTTAGCAGCAGCAGTGTGCTTACATGAACAGAATGAAACTGAGACACATCCTAGTACTTTGACAATGCCAAACTTTGAATTTCTTAAAGACAAGAAATGTGTCTTAGTTATGTCTCTTTAACAGCTTGCATGATACCTAGTTCTTACTAGGTGCAAAATAAGGATATGTTGAATGGAATAAGTGAGTGGGTCTTTAAGCATGCATGTCTATAAGAAAGTTTGATATACAAAATTACAAATGTAAAATAGACCGAGGATGATTGAATCACAAAAGTATTCGTGTTATCGTTTTCTTCAAACAGTGGGCATTCTCCTATACTTAGGACATTATTCTGTTTCCAGTATTTTGATTTAAATGTATCTTTGGGGTCATACTACAGGGACGTATCCATCTTTGAGAAACTAAGTGGTAAAGAGCACTGGAGAAATTAGAGAAAGAGAAAACAGGACAAAGGACAGACATGTTAAGTCTTTAATATTTTAAGAGATGTCATTAGTAGGCGTGAATTTAAGTTCAGTGTTTCTCCAAAGGACAAAAATATGGTTAATGGATATAGAAGACACAGGGAGACAGATTTCAGACTAACTTGCTAATAGCTATTAACAATTGAAAGAGCAGTGTTATAAGGGCTGCTGCTGCTACTGCTACTAAGTCGCTTCAGTCGTGTCCGACTCTGTGCAACCCCATAGACGGCAGCCCACCAGGCTCCCCCGTCCCTGGGATTCTCCAGGCAAGAACACTGGAGTGGGCTGCCATTTCCTTCTCCAATGTGTGAAAGTGAAAAGTGAAAGTGAAGTCGCTCAGTTGTGTCCAACTCTCAGTGACCCCATGGACTGCAGCCTACCAGGCTCCTCTGTCCATGGGATTTTCCAGGCAAGAGTACTGGAGTGGGGTGCCATTGCCTTCTCCATGTTATAAAGGCATTTGGTAGCAAAAGTTGGTACAAAGATTCCTGTCAGGATTAATGGTGAAAAGGAGAGAGTTATAGTCCTTTTACATCATCAAGAAGATTCCAATGTGAATTTGAATGCTGTGCTACTATTATAACCTTGGGCAAAAAATAACTTTTAAAATTCCTCATTTATGAAACAAGTATAATATATCTTAGAACAGTGCTATAAGGATTAAGAAAAGGTAAAGTACCCAACACAATGTTATATTGAGCTCTCAGTTAGGGATCACCATTGTCATTAAAATAGGAACTCTTTTCAATATGTCAGCAAATTTGGAAAACTCAACAGTGGCCACAGGACTGGAAAAGGTCAGTTCTCATTCCAATCCCAAAGAAAGACAATGCCAAAGAATGCTCTAACTACCACACAATTGCACTTATCTCACACGCTAGTGGGTAATGTTCACATTCTCCAAGCCAGGCTTCAGCAGTACATGAACCGTGAACTTCCAGATGTTCAAGCTGGATTTAGAAAAGGCAGAGGAACCAGAGATCAATAGCCAACATCCACTGGATCATTGAAAAAGCAAGAGAATTCCAGAAAAACATCTATTTCTGCTTTATTGACTATGCCAAAGCCTTTGTGTGGATCACAATAAACTGTGGAAAATTCTGAAAGAGATGGGAATACCAGACCACCTGACCTGCCTCTTGAGAAACCTATATGCAGGTCAGGAAAAAACAGTAAGAACTGGACATGGAACAACAGACTGGTTCCAAATAGGAAAAGGAGTACGTCAAGGCTGTATATTGTCACCCTGCTTATTTAACTTATATACAGATTACATCATGAAAAACACTGGGCTGGAAGAAGCACAAGCTGGAATGAAGATTGCTGGGAGAAATATCAATAACCTCAGATATGCAGATGACACCACCCTTATGGCAGAAAGTGAAGAGGAACTAAAAAGCCTCTTGATAAAAGTGAAAGAGGAGAGTGAGAAAGTTGGCTTAAAGCTCAACATTCAGAAAATGAAGATCATGGCATCTGGTTCCATCACTTTATGAGAAATAGATGGGGAGACAGTGGAAACAGTGTCAGAGTTTATTTTTATGGGCTCCAAAATCACTGCAGACAGTGATTGCAGCCATGAAATTAAAAGACGCTTACTCCTTGGAAGGAAAGTTATGACTAACCTAGACAGCATATTGAAAAGCAGAGATATTACTTTGCTAACAAAGGTCTGTCTAGTCAAGGCTATGGTTTTTCCTGTGGGTCGTGTATGGATGTGAGAGTTGGACTGTGAAGAAAGCTGAACGCAGAAGAATTGATGCTTTTGAAGTGTGGTGTTGGAGAAGACTCTTGAGAGTCTCTTGGACTTAAGGGAGATCCAACTAGTCGATCCTAAGGAAAATCGGTCCTGGGTGTTCATTGGAAGGACTGATGTTAAATCTGAAACTTTCAGAATTTTGGCCACCTGATATGAAGAGCTGACTCATGAGAAAAGACCCTGATGCTGGGAAAGATTGAAGGCAGGAGGAGAAGGGGACAATAGAGGATGAGATGGTTGGATGGCATCACTGACTCAATGGACATGGGTTTGGGTGGACTCCGGGAGTTGGTGATGGACAGGGAGTCCTGGTGTGCTGCGGTTCATGGGGTCGCAAAGAGTCAGACACGACTGAGTGACTGAACTGAACTGAACTTTTCAATACAGTGTTATTTTATACTGTTTGGTTTCTAAGGTTCATTCTAAAGCTGATATTTTATAAGTTTTATTTTACATATTGTTTTAGTACATTTAGTAAATATCCCCGTGGTGTGCTAACCCTGCTTACCATATACTTTAATAATGAAAGATATGTTCTCCAATTAAGGTAATTACTTAAGGTTAATGGCTACAAGTATCACAGTAGAGATGTTCCAGCTAGGGTTCTGTCAATAAAACATAAATGCACTATGCATTCTAACAGAGGGAATTTAATATAGGTAACTGGTTGCCATATGTATTGGAGGGTTGAATGAGCAAATGTCATTTGTAGATCTCTAGCCTCAGGATCACAGGGCAGAGTGAAGTGAAGTTGCTCAGTTGAGGCAGTAGCTTAAGAAGTGGCACTGAAAGCTGTAGAATATCTCTATTATTATATTTTAATATCACACTTACATGTTCCTTTCATGTTTAAGCTTACATTTTTGAAATTCTTTTGTCTCTAGAAGGGACTTAACTGTGCATATACATTCCATCAGTGATTTAAGATGTGTTCTTTTCAGAAAGGATTACTGAGTTCACTAAAAGTTTCACACAACTTACTACCACCCCCAACGTTTCAACTCTTAAAAATTTGACATAAAATTTCATGAATCTCTTGAAAACCTTTCCCTTCTTTATTAAATGTGATTCTTCAGGTATTAAGATTTACAGAATGTAACATGAATTAAAAATTATAATCTGAAATTTGACTTTGTTTTTGCAATCACAGCCTTATCACTTGAGTAAAATTACTAGTGTGGGTTTTTTTTTCATTCAGTTAGAGCACAGTGGACTTACAGAGAAAAGGCTGTCTTTATGATTTAAAAGATAACATGTTTAAAAAAAGATGCCCTCTTATCTCCCCTTACAAAAGTGAGCCAATAGTTTATGATTGCATTTTTATTAAGAATAGTTTGGTATTTTTGAAAAAAGTCCTTTTTTCCCCAGATACTGGTATCCATAGCTGATGTGCTGATATAATTAAGATACACAGCTCTGTTACAGATAGTCCTCTCTGATAAATTTCAGTTAGTTATACAGTTCCCACTGAAGCCACTGTTGTTTGTTAACCCTTCCTTTTCACTAAAATATGTTCTTGTCTATAAGGAATATTTGCAGTTGTTCTTAAACAACTTACTAATGTTTGTTTTTTTTATTTTTCCTAAGTAACAAGTTAATTTATATCTTGAGAAAGATATTAATTCTTCAAGTGACCTAAATTTAACCATCTAATACTTATGCGTTGTTATTCCTTCCTTAATAAGAAAGCAGAAAGTTAATGTTTTTGTTCCCATGGTATCCTGAATATAAAATGGTGCTGTAATAATTATAACTGATCTTATGTATGGGATATAGTGGAAAGTGTCTTGTATTGAATGTCAGTCCTTTGATTCTCTGTTCTTGTAAACTAAGAATAGGTTTTTTGTTTCTCTAAGCTTCTGTTTTCATCTGTAGAGTGAAATGAGTCTAGATCAGCAGAAATATACCCCACTGGGCTTGGTTATGCCCCAGCCGTAAACCAAAACCCAGTAAGTCAGTCAGAAGCTCTGAAGGTGAATCCTAGGTGTTCATGTTTGCTAAAGTTTCCCAAATAATTCTCATGTGGAGCCTGGGTTAAGATCTACTGAACCAGATGATCTCAAAGACAGTGCTATTGAGTGTGGTTCACAGACTGTCTGCCAGTCTTTGAACTATTTATCACCAGTCCACAAGGATATGTGGAGCTTGTGCCAGAATGCAAATCAGCTAAAGCATGAGTACACTATTTAATTTGGCTGATTTTTTTTTTTTTTGGAGAAGACTTGATTAAAGAAGTAGGGAATTTAATTTACACTCATGCACAAGGTCCTTATTTGGTCTCAGGTGGGCACTTTTAGTAGCACTTCTCTAAGATCTTTCCTAGTTCTTTATTCTGTGACTGAATACTTAATATAAATTTGTTTAAAATTTACTGATTTAAACTGCGATTGAAATATTATTTAAGATGATAATGAACAGAAGACTATTGCTTAGCTAGTGGAGATGACAAAGTTTGAAAGGTTAAAAATGTGTGACCATTTTTTAAAGAACACATGAGAAAGTTTAGGTGTTGGTCAGAAATGGCAACCCACTCCAGTATTCTTACCTGGAAAATCCCATGGACTGAGGCGCCTGGTAGGCTATGATCCATGGGTTGCAAAGAGTCTGACATGACTGAGCAACTTCACTTTCACTTTCGTTCACTTTTCTTCTAAGATGGAAAGTGTTCCACTGTACCACCATGATATTATAATTCCAGTATTTTATGGTATACTTTACTGCTTCAATGCACCGTGTTTCTTTTATGGTTACAAGAGATAATTGAATTACACATGGTTAATTATTTGAAATGATTGCAAAGCAGTTTTAAAATGTAATGATAGCTGGAGAAAATTAAGAAAATAATTGCTCTTAAATGTATTAGTTAATCAGTAAACATTGTTCTGCAAATAGCTCATACCAAAAGGTTTGTTCATGAGTGGATTGAGAGTATCAGGCTTATGAGAAAGTTTTCAGTATCATAAACATTTAAATTGATTATATGATATAGAAGCTTATAAATTTATAAACTTCTTTGTTTTTGAAGATAGCATTATAAACAGTATTGGATGAAAATTAATCTTTTTTTGAAATAACTGTGCTATTTAAGTTCTCTTTCCCTGCCCTGCATAATTTTATATGTTAAAAGTCAAAAATGGGCTTGAATATTAAAATGCTAATTTAATTGAAGGTCTATTTTAACTGCTAACTTTTAAGACAAAGTTAAGACATCTTTATTTATGTTATTGATAAATTTGAGGCTTGCTTTTTTATTTTGATCCTTTTATAAAAAAAAAGATTATTATAACAAATTATTTTATCTTAGAGCAAATATTCATAGGTTATTCTATATTGGCAGTGACAGCTTTTAGTGGCAGAGGTTAATTTCCAAAGTAATCAGTATTCTCTTTATTCATGGTCCTGCTTACTATTTATCTAGTCTGAGTTCTTATTTTTAATAAGAAATGCATTTGGCTTTTCTTTCGCTTTTATTGCCTTTTTTAAAAAATTATTTTGACAGTGAAATTAGTCCCAATAACAGATATTCTTGGCCTAAAAAGCTATGAAATGTATATATGAAAGACCAGTATAATTAAGCTTTGAATAGGCTCCAGATTAACTCCCACAGATTTTTGGATGAACAGCTGGTTCAATTTGACCATCTGTGATTACTGCCCTTTATAAAAATAATTTCCTTCCTTTCATCTGACTCATTCCCAATCTTTGTTTTTTTTTTAATCCATTTAATGTGTTATAAACCCAGTCTTCTAATCATGATGAGCCTCTGGGTTGAAAAATAATGATAAATGCCATTATTTAAATGTTTTAATAAATTGTGGAAGCTGAGATTATATATATTTTTGAATTATTATGGACATTTACAAGATATACATAATAGTAAGATGAATCCCTATGCCACTAACCTATAGCAACTAATCAGCTCACACAGAATCTTGCTTCATCTGTACCTCCCCCACTGTAGCATATTTCAGACGTCATATCATTATATCCATAAATATTCCTGATGACTGATACATAATTGGCGAACTAGAATGGATGAAGTCCAAAAACCCCGTTGGGTACTCAGAAGTTAAAGGTAATAAAGAATCTCTGCTAGAAGGGAATATGAGTTTTCTGCTGGAGTTCCAAGACTGTCACACAGTTACTACTCAGACTCTTCAGTATGACAATGAAATACCCTCCAAGTAGCTCAGTAGAACTCTGAACTTCTTTCTCTGACTCTTCAGTGCTAATTTTAATTTAAAATGATTAATATTTTTGGTTTGTATAATGCCATTATTGTACTCTGTTGAGTAGACTTACAATTCCTTATAATGAATAGCAATATTCAGTACAGCAGTGAGCAATTATGAGCTTAAGTATAACAAAGAAGTGGAAAAGTGGTTTATCAGTTGAGACACAGTAGCTGAACAGATTGTTTTACCTGTCTGGTGAGTAGTATTTGGCAAATATAAAAGAGGATTAGCTTTCAAAGATAAAGAGGTAGTTCTTAATCTTGATCAAAGTAAAAATTGAGTAGACCACCTACCCTTTAATTTGTTTGAAAGTGTTTAAACAAAAAATTGAATTTATGTTAATAACAGCTTAATGTGATACCAGTGAAGGTCATAGTAAGTTATGCCATGATAAATGAAATGTAAATTCTTTATATTGCAAATGTTAGTATTACAGGAAAATAGCCAGTATACATAATATACTGGGAGACGTAATTATTCAGGAGCAGTTACACATTTTTTTTCATACATCTACTGTGTGTCCACCGTTAATTATAGACACCTTATAAGCTGTACATTTCATAATAACCTTGCAAGTTTGCTGCTGCTTGTATTTTACAGGTTAGGAGTATGAGTATGACCTTGTTACTCAATTAATACTTTTTGTAAATCTTCATCTTCCCACAGGATGTAAAACTCAACCTCCAGTACTGTTGTAAAACAGATTGTTCAGGAAAGTGAATATCTTACATTTTTAGCACAGTTGGTTTAATTGGGAAGATAAGAAATACCATTCACAATATAGTTGATATTTGAGATGGGCTTTGAAGGATCAGTAGGTTTCTAATAGCTGTCAGAGGGTGAATATTCCAAGTGGAGTGAATACTGAGCAAAGGCCCAAAGATGTGAAAACATAGACTAGGTGATGGAGACTGAATAGTTTGGCTGGAAGATTTATTTAGGGAAGAAGTGGGGGATAATACAGGGATGAAGTACTTAGATATTTAATTTTTTGTAGAATTTTATTTTTAATTCAGTTGATGAACTAACTGTAAAATTATCTTAGATTGTTTAATCTTGAGTATTTGTATTGCAAACTCCTTGAAAACAAATCTTATTTGCATAATGTGTGAGTGAATGAATGAATGCTGACCTATAGTTTTTAAGGAAAACCTTGGCTATATATTCAATATGTGTTTTAAACCACAGTGAAGTATGTGATTTTTGAGAGATTTTTATCTGAATGGTTAAATTGAAAGGTTTTGATTTTAAACAGATAAGCTCCAGTTATCTATAAAATTCACTTATATATGTCACTTCATTTCCCAACAATATTTGTTAAGTGAAGTGTTACTCATTTTGGTAATTGAAATGTTTTTCCTATTCTAGTGAAATGAATAATATAAATGTATTTGTTTCCCTTATTGTCTTAATTTCATCACTTCATGGATATACTGACATTTTCTTTATGAGCTCCAAACTTTTGCTTTTTTGTCATTTGAATGTGCTCATTTTCTAGTTGTAAAAGAGGTACGTGAATGTTTGCTAATTGTATTATATTGTGATTTGTAAATGTCTTGGAAATAGTTCTCTTGCTTCAAAATGAAAAATATCTCCCTGTGATGTGCGATAACCATTGAAGATTGCTAAGTTGGTTTGAGTTGGGTAACTATTATAATTACTCACTCTCTCTTGCTTTTGAAAAACACAAGTTAAAATGTAATCTGTTCTTTCCATTTATTCTGCATGTTTGTATGAATAAATGTGGTCCGATAAATAAGTCGTCTTCAGTATTTTTCTCTTAACATTTTAGAAATGAATACAGAAAAGTACAAAGAAGGAGATAAATCACTGCTATGAGAATTCTCAGATATTAACAGGCATATTTACTTCTAGACGTTTAGATATAGCTACATTTTAAAAAATATTTCTTAAAATGTAGGTAATTTCAAATAAAGCTAAAATTTATTTTGACACCATCCCAATTCTCATCTATTTCTCTTTTGTGTGCGTGCTAAGTCGCTTCCGTCACATCTGACTCTTTGCAACCCAGTGGACTGTAGTCACCAGGCTGCTCTGTCCATGGCATTCTCCAGGCAAGAATTCTGAATTGGGTTGCCATGCCCTCCTCCAGGGAATCTTCCCAACCCAGGAATTGCACTCGTGTCTCTTAAATCTCCTGCATTGGCAGGTGGATTCTTTACCACTAGTGCCTCCTGGGAAACATTTTTTTACAGAACTAACATAACTATTATATATGGGATATATATTCATCTAGTATATTTTGGTAAATATTTTTATTCATATATATGTAACCATAGAAAAAATAGTTTATTTATTTGCAGAGATGTTTATCATAGTGTATTGTGATTCTATAGTTTGCATTTTTCACTCAATAGTCTTAACATCTAGCCATGTTGATTATTTCTAAATCTAGTTTTTTTAACTACTGTGTAGCATATATCACTTATTTATGCTGCTAATGGACTTTTAGCTTCTATCCATTTTTTAAAACAAATTATAAGCAGTTCAGCTGTCAATATTATGATTCATTTTTCTTGTACACACAAGCAAATGCTTTTCTAGTAGGTACCTAGAAATAAAATTGCTTGGCATAGGGCTTACGTTGTTATTTTGCCAAATTGCCCTCAGAGTGATAGTACCAGTTTTTATTCACAACATTTTATGTGTCTTTGTGTGCATGTGTGTAATTTTTATTTTTACTAAAATCGAGATCCTACTGTCTGTATTCTTTTTGTGGGTTCTTTTTTCATTTAACATTTTATTGGGAGCTTCTTTCTTGATCAGTATTCTCTTCATTCATCTATTAGAATTTGATTTTGGATATTTTTATGGGAGAAGAATGCAATGAAAAACTTTATAGTGATCAATATATTTTAACCAATGGAATTTTACCTATTAGTAGCCATAGACTTAACTATACTCCCTCATAATATTACAGTTTAAAAAACTGTCAAATTAAGTGTGCTTAGATCATGATCATCCTTTTGATCAAGATGGCTTTGGTCTCTTCTTTGAAAATATGCTGTGTCCTTAACACTCAGCGGTTATCTCATAATGAGTCTTTTACTACTAAGAAAAATAGTGAAATGTATCAATGAATGTACAGATGAGCAAAGTCCATCACCCATATCAATGAAATAATTATTTTAAGTGTAATGAAATATTTGACAGTTCATGTATTTTACTTTGAGTTTGGGGTCCCATCCTGGAAACACAACATAAATGTATGTAATTTGTTTACTCTTATATATTATTTGAACATCTACCATTAGGGTTATTGTCATGACAATGTTTTGAAATTAAATGTCAAGTGAAAACAAATTCAGTAAAAGTAATTGAAAGTTAGAAGGTGGAAGCTAAGATTATTGTACGTGACATATTCTGATAGTTCATTTCAACCTTTCAGTCTTGTCTGACTCTTTGCAACGACATGGACTACAGCACACCAGGCTTCCCTGTACACACCAGCTCCCGAGGCTTGCTCAGACTCCTATCCATTGAATCGGTGATGCCATCCAACCATCTCATCCTCTGTCATCCCTTTCTTCTCCTGCCTTCAATCTTTCCCAGCATCAGGGTCTTTTCTAAAGAGTCAGTTCTTCACTTCAGGTGGCCAAAGTGTTGGAGCTTCAGCTTCAACATCAGAATATTCCAATGAATATGCAGGACTGATTTGCTTTAGGATTGATTGGTTTGATCTCCTTGCAGTCCAAGGGACTCTCAAGAGTCTTCTTCAACACCACAGTTCAAAAGCATCAATNGCTCTTCACATCAGGTGGCCAAAATATTGGAGCTTCAGCTTCAGCATCAGTCCTTCCAATGAATATTCAGGATTGATTTCCTTTAGGATTGACTGGTTTGATCTCCTTGCAGTCCAAGGGACTCTCAAGAGTCTTCTTCAACACCACAGTTCAAAAGCATCAATTCTTTGGTGCTCAGCTTTATAGTCCAACTCTCACATTCATACATGACTACTGGAAAAACCATAGCTTTGACTCGACGGACCTTTGTTGGCAAAGTAATGTCTCTGCTTTTTAATATGCTGTCTAGGTTAGTCATAACTTTCCTTCCAAGGAGTAAGTGTCTTTTAATTTCATGGCTGCAGTCAGCATCTGCAGTGATTTTGGAGCCCAAGAAAATAAAATCTGTCACTGTTTCCATTGTTTCCACCTCTATTTGCATGAAGTGATGGGACTGGATGCCATGATCTTCGTTTTCTGAATGTTGAGCTTTAAGCCAACTTTTTCACTCTCCTCTTTGACTTTCATCAAGAGGCTCTTTAGTTCCTCTTTGCTTTCTGCCATAAGGGTGGTGTCATCTGCATTTCTGAGGTTATTGATATTTCTCCCAGCAATCTTGATTCCAGCTTGTGCTTCTTCCAGCCTAGCATTTTGCGTGATGTATACTACATATAAGTAAAATAAGCAGGATGACAGTATACAGCTTTGACATATTCCTTTCCCAAATTTGAACCAGTCCATTGTTCCATGTCTAGTTCTGACTATTGCTTCTTGACCTACATACGAATTTCTCAGGAGGCAGGTCAGGTGGTCTGGTATTCCCATCTCTTGAAGAATTTTCCACAGTTTGATCCACACAGTCAAAGGCTTTGGCATAGGCAGTAAAGCAGAAGTAGATTTTTTCTGAAACTTCCTTGCTTTTTCGATGATCTAATGGATGTTGGCAATTTGATCTCTGCTTCCTCTGCCTTTTCTAAATCCAGCTTGAACATCTGGAAGTTCTCAGTTGATGTACTGTTGAAGCCTTGCTTGGAGAATTATGAGCATTACTTTGCTAGCATGTGAGGTGAGTGCAGTTGTGTGGTAGTTTGAACATTCTTTGGCATTGCCTTTCTTTGGGATCGGAATGAAAACTGACCTTTTCCAGGTCTGTGGCCACTGCTGAGTTTTCCAAATTTGCTAACATATTGAGTGCAGCACTTTAACAGCATCATCGTTTAGGATTGCAACTCAGCAGCAAGTTGCAATGTTGGAATTCACTCAGGAAAAGATGAACACACATCCTTCTACTCTGCCATCTTGTGCTCACTTCATGTTCTGGAAAATCTGGTAAAAATTAGGGCTAGGAAAGGTCATAGAGATTATCTAACCCTAACCGTCCATTTTATAGATAAGGAAAAATTTTGTTGAAAGGTATCAGCCAAAAATGTTGGGAAAAAAGTTTCAATAAAGACTTTAGTGCTTATTGTTCTTAAGCATCTGAAAAATTCCATAACTTAATGTACCAGTTGTTATTAGAATATTTTTTATGGCCAAAGAAAAGAGACCACTAAATGCTCATCAGTAAGATTGATAGAATAAATTATGATATGTCTAACTGAAATGCTTTGCTGCTTAAAATAAAAAAAACGAACAAGGAAGATCTCTATGTGGGAAAATTTTTAAGATATATTTACATTTAAAAGAAACAAAGGCAAGGTATATATTCTAATATTGGTGTCGAAGAGAGGTGTTTAGTTGTTTTAGCTTGTATATGCATAAAGTGATCTCGGAAAGGATAACAAATAATAGTGGTTACATATTATGAAGGGTGGAAATTGGGTGGATGGATACAGGACCTCTTGAGACTTTTTGTTGCATAGTCTTTTGAAAAATACTTCTTTATGTTTGAATCACTTGAATATATTGCTTTTTTCCTTTCCTAGTAATGTATAAATTTAACATAATTCCAGTTACCTACAGTTGTAAATTGTTTTTAATTTTCTGATGGATAGAATATTTGGTAAAAATAATGATAACCTTTTTTTAAACTTTATGGCAAAAAAGTGTACAGTATATTATTGTTAATTATAATTGTTAACTATAAGCATAATTTTACACCTGATCTCTCCTAGGACTTTTTTTTTAAATCTTGTATAACTGAAATAAGACTCACTGAACGGCGGCTCCCCATTTCCTCTTCCTCAAATTCCCTGGCATCCACCATTCTCTTCTCCTTTCTACCAGTTTGACTGCTTTAGATGTCTCATGTAAGTGGAATCATGTAGTGTGTGGCCTTTTGTGACTATTTGTCCTTTATCTTCTTTAGTGTAACATCCTCCAGGTTCATCCATGTTGTTACATATGGCAGGATTTCCTTTTTTCATGGCTAAATAGTCTTCCTGTGTGGGAGGGTTTTGGTGTGTGTTTATCACACATCGTCTGTTTCTCTGTCTTTGGACATTCAGGTTGTTTCTACCTCTTGGGCATTGTGAATCATGTTGCAGTGATCATGGGAGTACAGATGTCTTTTTTTCCATCCCGATTTCAATTCCTTTTAATAAATACCCAGAAGTGGGGTTGGTGGAACATACAGTGTTTCCGTATTTTTTGAGGTACCTCAATACTATTTTCCATAATGGCTACATCACCAACAGAGCACAAGAGTTCCATTTTCTCCACATCTTCATCAACACTTATTTATTTTTTAGGTGTTTTTTTCTTCATAATGTTTATTCTATCAGGTGTGGATACCTCACTGTGGCTTTGACTTCCTTTTCCCTCATGATGAATAATCTTGAATGTCTTTTCCTATACCTGTTGGTAATTTGTATGTCTTTTTTAGAAAAATTTGTACTCAGGTCCTTTGCCCATTTTGTATTTTTGGTGTTGAGTTATAGGAGTTCCTCATAAATTATGGTAATAATTCCTTATCAGATATATGGTTTGCAAATACATCCCCCTGTTCTAGGTCATTTTCCTTTGCTGTGTGAAAGTTGTTTAGTTTGATGTTGTCCTGCTTGTCTCTTTCTGTTTCTGTTGCCTGTGCTTTTGCTATTATATACAAGAAGTCATTGCCAAGACCATGAAGATTTCTCCTATGTTTTTTTTCCAGGAGTTTTATGATTTTAATTCTTATATTGAAGTCTCTAATCCATTTTGAGTTGCTATTTCTTTTTATAGCACTTATTTTAAAAGTAGGCATGGAAGTCCATTTTCTTTTTATGCTTTTAATATTTTGGAGTAGTTAGATTTTTAGCTATGCTAAATAGAGAGGAAGTGCTCTCTTGCATTTCCCACTAAACACATAAGGCTTTTTCTTTCAAAATAAATTAACTTCCTGATAAAGAGAGTTTGTATAGTGTTTAGTTTTGCTGGAGTATCAAAATGGTAAATATATTGAAATTATGTATTTACATAGTCATCACTGCATAGATTCACATGGGCTATATTTTATAATACTGTATGTTTGGTAATATGTTAAATAAAATAGTGTAAAAAGTATGTGATTAATGGGAATTTCCTTCCCAGATTTTTTTTTAAGCTTAATGCCACATGAAAAATTAAATAACTACATATTTGCTAAAAGCAAGTCTAAAATGTGCTGTCTTCATGGTGGCCATTTAAACTGAAGGTGAAGGAATTCCCTGGTGGCCAAAAAAAACCCAAAAAATTGAAGGTTAAGAGGAATCATGTTATTATTTTATTCTCCTCCTTCCCCCCACCCCTTTCAAGATTAATTTTTGCCCATGGAATAGCAGACCCATTTTGTATAATGGTATGCATGTAACAAATTTTTCCATATAGAAAACACTTCCATTAATTATGTCATCAACTCAAAATACGCTAAAAGAGAAAGAAGTGATATGAGAAAGGCAGTATCTTCATGATAATTTAAGTACTGTTTTGTGGAGAGACAGGCTAATAGAAAGGGATAATAACCTCTATCTGAATCCTTAGGATTAATTCTATTTCCCATTGATGATTCTGCGTAGAAAGCAAGAAATTCTGAAAATCTGAGAACTCTGAAACTGTTAAGGTTAGCCTTGTATATAGTCTAAGTGGTTAATTTATAGATGACTCTAAGTTAAACCTTTAATTTGAACCATTTTATGAGATCAAATAAAAGTGCTTAAATGACTGATTTAATCAACAAAATTTTTATTCTAAATTTATTATATTTAGATTCATTTTTTTCTCCTATTCGAAGAACCAACTAACAACAATTTGGTGTTTACTATATCCTAAAGTAGTCAGATGTATAAGTAAATAAAGACATATTCTGTGCTGTTAGTCTGTATCTTGCGTTGTATGTGATCACTTGGAACCAAAATGATATCCTTCTCATTGAAAAAAGTGGATGTGTATGTTTATATGCATAAAAACTGCTTTTAAAAAGGATGTTATGAAATGTATCAGGTCTTTGTTTCTATACATCAGCTTTACTATCTATCAGCAAATGTGTATATATAGCCACAAAATGCATGAATGGAAATGTATTTCTTTAAATTTTAGTTGGTGACTATATTTGTGCTATAATACATTCTGTGAGAATAAATTTTCTTTGGATTCCAAAAGTAATATTTATTTTAGAAAACTTAGAAATAGCTGAAAAGCACCCTTGTATTTTTAAGTCTTATAACAACTTAGGTAAAATGCTTTAAAATTTATGTAGCATCATTGAAATTGGGCTTAGAAAAGATCTTTGGTAAACAATCAACAGGCAGAAACACTCAGCAGGAGAAGTGGTATTAATAGCACTATTCAGTCATATAATTTTGAAACGTGGCATTATTTTTGTTATGTGGAACTAGAACTAAGAAAATAAAGAGCAGTTAAAGTTATTGCCCACGTTTTTGGACATTACAGCTCTACTTGTTCTTAACTTTCTAGTTGACACTATTATCATGCTGTCATCTTTTTTGTATTTATTTTATTGATTTCCAAGAATGCAAACTTAGAAAAGTAGGAGCTAGATACTAGGCATGAAATCTCAGAATATACTTCTGTCTTAGAGAAGTGAGAAATGTTTTTGAAGCTGCATCTAAAAATCTCCACATAGGTAATTGTTTGTACTATTCTCCTTTGAAATGGGAAATGCTTTGATAATTGTCAAAGGTTGTTATTTGAGTAGCAGCAATCTTTTGGTTGTCTTAGTCTCTCTAAGAAGCTATTTCTATAGATTTGAATAAGCTGAGGTAATAAATCAGAATAAAGATAAATAATAGGTCAGGTCAGGTCTTTTTTTTAAAGGAAACAATTATTTATTGCCTATGGTGTCTTCATCAGGAATCCAATTTGTAGCTCTCCTTAATCCATATTATCTTTGATTCCTATTGTTCAACTCAAGAAGCGAAATGAGTGACTTTCTTTGTCCTTCAGTACAGACAGACATCAATATGTATATCCTTGGTGTGTGTACTTTTCAAAGCCTGTACCAGCTGCAACTGTTCCAAATAAAAGTTTTCAATAATAAGGGGAAACTATCATGTTTGTAAAGTTAAGGGAAAAAAGGCAATATATGAAAGTGCTCATGCTATGATCACTGTTTAAGAAGTATGGAAAAATGACAGTAAAGAAATGTTTGCAGATATTCATAGGGTTACATTTGGATGGGGAGATAATATGTTATTTTTCCTCTTCTTTCTGATGCTATAAATCTGTATTTTCCAGGAGTTTGTTAGCTTTTCCATTAAATAAAAGTGATTCAAAAGGCCCTAGCGGAACCCTTCTTATTCAATGAGAATAAGCCCCTATTTTCTGTTTGATGCATGTGAGAATTGTACCTTAATTATTTTAAGTCAAAATATATGTGTGCATTTGTTTAAATATGGGTGTACTTATAAGAGTTTTAGAAAGCACATCTGTAATAATTTATATCCACTTTGGGCTTCTATAAAATGTAGTAAAGAAAATTAAGATGTTAGCAAAGCAGTCTAGATCTCTATAGATTTTTTTCTTCAAGTCTTTTGTGTTGTCTTGTTAATATCTGATCTAAGAGCAATTTCTGCTGGGTCTTCCCAGTCTTCCAACTGGATTTTTACAAAAGCAACAACTCTCTCATTTTTTGCATGCATGTATCATTGATTTTGATGCTTTAGAACTGTGGTGTTGGAGAAGACTCTTGAGAGTCCCTTGGACTGCAAGGAGATCCAACCAGTCCATTCTGAAGGAGATCAGCCCTGGGATTTCTTTGGAAGGAATGATGCTAAAGCTGAAACTCCAGTACTTTGGCCACCTCATGTGAAGAGTTGACTCATTGGAAAAGACTCTGATGCTGGGAGGATTGGGGGCAGGAGGAAAAGGGGACAACTGAGGATGAGATGGCTGGATGGCATCACCAACTCAATGGACGTGAATCTGAGTGAACTCTGGGAGTTGGTGATGGACAGGGAGGCCCTTGGCGTGCTGCGATTCATGGGGTCACAAAGAGTCATACATGACTGACTGAACTGAACTGAATCATTGATTTATGCTACTACACTATTAAATATAACTGGTGTAAAATAATTTGGAAACAAACAGTTGACTGAAAGGTGAACTTTATGAAACTAACACCTTTGTTGTTCATTACTCTCTATATCATATTAATGTTATACAGTATGTATTCATTGTGGGAGACAAGGTCTGGCTTCTTTAACTTAGTGTGATAATATTGAGATTTATACATGGTGTATTTATATATGAATAAGTCTTTCCTTTTTATTGAGTAGTAAACCATTGTATGATATACCTCTATTAGTTTAGTCTTTTACTTGCTGATGGACATATTGGTGTTTCCCATAAAGATGAATGTTTGGACACCACTTAAATGAATATATATGTTGTTATTTATTTTCCTTGGGTAAATACTTAGGCGTAGAACGACTAGGTTTTATTGTGAGATGTATGTTTAGCTTTTTGAAAAACTGTGAAGCTTTTCTAGAGTGGTTCCCCCCAGCAGTTGATGAGCATTCCAGTTTCTGCACATCCTTGTGAAGATGCGGTGTTGCCAGTTTCTAACTTGCCCTTCTGTGTGTGTGGCATGTCATCGTGCTGTTAATAATTTTCCATAATGACGAGAGATTGCGAACATCTTTTCACATTGTTATCTGCATTCTGTAGTTCTTCTTTGAGGAAGTGTCCAAGTCTTTTATCCATTAAAAAACTACATTGGTGGGGTGGGAGGTGGGGAGGGGTTCAGGATTGGGAACTCATGTACACCCGAGACGGATTCATGTCAATGTATGGCAAAACCAATACAGTAATGTAAAATAAAGTAGAAAAAAAAAAAGGGTGACGTAAAAAATAATAATAATAAAATAAAAGCTGAGATCATGTTTTAAAAAAAAAACCAATAGACAACAAGGACCTATTGTATCACATAGGGGACTATATTCAATATTTTGCAATTACTTATAATAGAAAATAATCTGAAAAAAATATATGTATAACTGAATTAAAAAAAAAAAAACTACATTGGTTGTTTTCTATATATACTAGATGCAAGGCTTTCCTTTGCCCTACATTTTGTAAATACGGTCTCTCATTCTGTGGCTTTCCTTCTGATTTTTGTGTCTTTTAATTTCAGTGAAGTTTGAGTGTATTGATTTTTGCTTTTGTAGTTCTTGCGTTTTTTTTGGTCAAACCCAAGATTGCTAGGATTATGTTTCCTTTAGAAGTTTTATTATTTTAGTTCCTACATTTAGGTCTATGATCCATTTTGAATTCCTTCTTGAGTATAGTATAAGGTAAGATGAAAGGTTCCTTTAATTTTTTTAAATGTATGGCTATCAAGCTATTCTGATACCTTTTTTGAAAAAAATGATAGGTTCTATTAAATTGTTATACTAAATAACTTTGTCAAAAATCAATTGAGCATATATGTGTGGTTATATCTCTGGATTTACTATTCTGTTTTGATTTTGATTGTCTTTACACCAGTATCATACCATTTTGATTACTGTAACTTGATAATGTCTTGAGATAAAGTAGTAGAAATCCTCCAGTTCTGTTCTTTAGTAAAATTGTTTTGACTATTTTAGATCCTTTGCATTTGTATAAAGATTATAGAATTACATGAGATATTTATACCAAAAAAGCCTACTAGGTTTTGATTGGAATTTTATGACATCTATGGAGAAGGCAATGGCACCCCACTCCAGTACGCTTGCCTGGAAAAATCCCATGGATGGAGGAGCCTGGTGGGCTACAGTCCATGGGGTCGCTAAGAGTCAGACACTACTGAGTGACTTCACTTTCACTTTTCATTTTCATGCTTTGGAGAAGGAAATGGCAACCCACTCCAATGTTCTTGCCTGGAGAATCCCAGGGATGGGGGAGCCTGGTGGGCTGCCGTCTATGGGGTCCCACAGAGTCAGACACGACTGAAGCGAATTAGCAGCATGTGTACATTTGGGGAGAATTGCCTCTTAACAACATTCTTTCACCTGTGAACATGATATACTTTTCTATTTAGGTCTTATTTACTTTTTTTTTCTCAGCACTGTTGTATAATTTTTACTGTAGAGGTCTTGCATATCTTTTTGAGAATTTGTCCTTGTTAAAATACTGTTTCAAGTGGTCTTTAAATTTTTTTAAAATTTCTGATTAGTATATAGAAATAAGTTAATTTGTGTATACTGATTTTGTCTTGCTAAACTCAAATATTAACTCTAGTAGGTTTTCTGTACACTTTGTAGGGGTTTCTACACAGACAAGCATGCTGTAATAAAAGAGTTTACTTCTTGCTCCCTAATCTGTGTGCCTTATTAATTATTTTTTCTTTCCTTCTGAATTGGCTAAAGTTTGTAGGCCAGTGTTGCACGAAAGAGATGAGAGTAGACATTTTGCCTTATTTCCATTCCTAGGGGAAAACATATAGTCTTTCCATAAAGAATGATGTTGGCTGTGGATTTTTTAAAGATACTCTATTATCATTTTGAGAAAGTTTTCTCCTATTCCTAGTTTGCTGAGATTTTCATCATGAATGGGTGTTGGATTTTGTTGAACATTTTCTTTGTATATATTAAGGTGGTTTTTCTTTTTTTAGCTTGTTAACATGGTGAATTTCATTGACTTTTGAATGTTAAACCAACCATATGTTTCTGAGATAAACTGTATGGATGATAATTACCTTTCTATATATTGTATTCACCTCTCTAAATTTTGTTAACTTTTGCCTCTGTGTTCATAAGGGATTTGGTCCCAGTGTTGTAGTATCTGTCTCATTTTGCTATCAGAGTAAGGCTGGCTGCATAGAATGGGTTCAGAAGTGTTCTCTTCAGTTTTCTTTGCGTGTGTGTGGACTGGTATTTTTCTTTAATGTCTGGTAAAATTTTCTAGTGAAGCCACCTGGGCCTACTGTTTTTTTTTTTGTGGGAAGCCTTTTTGACTTTGTTTTGTGGGAGGGTTTTTCTCTTCAAATTTAATTTCTTTAGTATATAAAAGGTTATTCAGTTTAGTTATCTATTCTTGAGTGAGCTTTGTTAATTTTTGATTTTCAAGGGATTTAGCCGTTTCTTCTAAGTTGTCGAGTATATTGGCATAGAATTGTTATATAGTATACCCCATTTTATGTAGTGCCTTCTCCTTTTTCCTGATATTCATAATTGTGTCTTTTCTCTCTCTCTTTTTTTTTTCTTTTTTGTATTTAACTAGAGGTTTATCAATTTTTATTGTATTTGCTCAAACAGCCAGCTTTGGTTTTATTGATTTTTCTCTGTGTTGTTTTTATGTTTTCCATTTCAGTGATTTCTGCTTGTGTTTACTCTTCTTTTTCTATTTTCTTAGGGTGAGGCCTAATCCATTGATATACCTTCTATTCTAATCATATCATAGTATTAGTTTTTCTCTACTGCTTTAGTTATGTCTTACAAATTTTGGTATATTTCATGTTTATTAGGTTCAGAATGCTTTTCTAATTTCCTGTTAGATTTTTCCTTTGTCCTGTAGGTTGTTGTTGTTTAGTCACCCAGTCGTGTCTGACTCTGCGATCCCATGGACTGCAGCATGCCAGGACTCCCTGTCGCTAACCGTCTCCTGGAGTTTGCCCAAGTTCATGTTCATTGGATCGGTAATGCCGTCCATCTATCTTATCCTCTGACACCCTTTTCTTCTGCCCTCAATCTTTCCCAGCATCAGGGTCTTTTCCAGTGAGTCGTCTGTTCCCATCAGATGAGCAAAATGCTGGAGCTTCAGCTTTGGCATCAGTCCTTCCAGTGAATATTCAGGGTTGATCTCCCTTAAGATTGACTGATTTGATCTCCTTGCTGTCCAAGGAACTTTCAGGAGTCTTTATGGATCACTGCCTTGTGGCAAAGAGGCTTGCATGACTCAATGAAGCTCTGAACTATGCTGTGCAGGGCCACTCAAGATGGATGGGTCATAGCAGAGAGTTCTAACAAAATGTGAAGGCACACCACCCCAATATACTTGCCCGAACCTCATGAACTGTGTAAAAGGTCCTGAGGATTACTTGAAGTATATTGTTTAGTCCAAATGTTTCTGGGCTTTTAAAATGTCTTTTCTGTTATTGATCATTTAATTCTGGAGTAATCAGGGAGGATAGTTTGTATGACTTTAATCTTTCACATATATTAACTATTGTTTTATGACTCATAAACTTGCACTTGAAAAGAATGTATATCAGTCTTCTCTATTGTTCTATAAAGGCCAGTTGACCCCAAATTAATTGATGGTATTGTTTAAGTTTTCTGTATCTTTACTGATTTTCTGACTATGTATTCAATTAGTTATTGAGAGAATAATGGTGATATCACTGATTGTACCTGTGGATTTGTTTTGAGTTTTTGTGTGGTTTGAAACTCTTATAGAGCACAAATATTTAAGATTGTTATTCTATTGACCTCTTTATTATTATGAAATAATCTTTTTTATTCCTAGAAATATTTTTTTCTCCGAAATCCATTTTGTGTTTAATATAGTCAGTCCAGTTTTCTTTTGAATTTTGTTAATATGATATATTTTCCCTCATTTTTTAAGTTCATTTATTTCTTTCATCTTAATATGAGTTTTTTTGTAGGCAGGATATAGTTGAATCATACTTTTTTTATCCAGTCTGAAAATCTCTGTCTTTTCCTTGGGTTATATAGGTCATTTACTCTTAATGTGCAAATATTAATTTTTGTAGCTATAAATAAGGATTTAAGAATTATAATTATCACATCTTATAATGTAGCCTTGTTCCTAAATTTTAATTTTCCTTAAACTACCTTGTTTTTAGATTCATTATTTCCAGTTTATCTTAGGCCACTGCCCCCCACCCCCCAGCCCTGCCAANGGAAAAAAAAAGTGTGTTTGTGTGGGGACTTCACTGGGGATCCAGGGGTTGAGACTCTGTACTTCCACTGCAGGGGCACAGGTTTGATCCCTGGCTGAGGAACTAAGATCTCCCATGCCAAACTTGTGTAGCCAAAAAAAAAAAAAAAAAAAGCCAAGATGGAGAAACTAACTGGAACTCAGTAGGAAATACAGTGGCCTCCAAAGATGAGAAATGATGCTATGAGGAATTCTCCCCTAATGTCTTAGTTATGTACGAAATGGAGAATGATACCTATGGAGTCATAAACCAGAGTTAAAAAAAATGTATTAGCTAGGTTCCAGTGTTGTTCTAGGATATCTTGTAATGTCTCCTGTTGCTTTAGCTTTCATGTCATTGAGACTCATTTCACCCTGGGAGCTTTTTAAAAATATTTATTCCTAGTACTTTCCCAGACATGCAGAAGCTATTATGCCCTGGATTCTATTTAAGATAACTTAACTCTTCTTATGACTTTTGGCTTCATCTAGACTTGAAAATTATAGTCCTACCTTGTTATTTAACTCCTTTAACCTTCAGTTTCCATACTCCTTATCCTCTCTCACCATACTCTTGACACCATTAGAGGAAAAAAACTCTGAGGATAAGATTTGACAGACTGAGAATATCAAACCTATAGGAAAAAGTGTGATATGTATGTAGCTTCAACTTTGACCATGCTGTGTGTAACATTGATTGCTATGTTCAGTTCAGTTCAGTTGCTCAGTCATGTCCAACTCTTTGTGACCCCATGAACCGCAGCACACCACGCCTCCCTGTCCATCACCAACTCTTGGAGTTCACTCAAACTCACGTCCATCAAGTTGGTGATGCCATCCAGCCATCTCATCCTCTGTCGTCCCCTTGTCTGCCTACTCCCAATCCCTCCCAGCATCAGAGTCTTTTCCAATGAGTCAACTCTTCGCATGAGGTGGCCAAAGTACTGGAGTTTCAGCTTTAGCATCATTCCTTCCAAAGAACACCCAGGGCTGATCACCTTTAGAATGGACTGTTTGGATCTCCTTGCAGTCCAAGGGACTCTCAAGAGTCTTCTCCAAAACCACAGTTCAAAAGCATCAGGGTTCAAATCATCATATCACATTCTCACTTATTTTAAAAAGTAGTTCTTTCTTAGATTGCTTAGTGAAGACTCTTATCTTCTGTATCCATTAATTTAATAATACATGACACCACCCTTATGGGAGAAAGTGAAGAAGAACTAAAAAGCCTCTTGAGGAAAGTGAAAGAAGAGAGTGAAAAAGTTGACTTAAAGTTCAACATTCAAAAAACAAAGATCATGGCATCTGGTCCCATCCCTTCATGGGAAATAGATGGGGAAACAGTGGAAACAGTGGCTGACTTTATTTTTCTGGGCTCCAAAATCACTGCAGATGGTGATTTCAGCCATGAAATTAAAAGACGCTTACTCCTTGGAAGGAAAGTTATGAACAACCTAGATAGCATATTGAAAAGCAGAGACATAGTCATAGTCAGAGACAAGTCTAGTCAAGGCTATGGTTTTTCCAGTGGTCATGTATGGATGTGAGAGTTGGACTGTGAAGAAAGTTGAGTGCTGAAGAATTGTTGCTTTTGAACTGTGGTGTTGGGAAGACTCTTGAGAGTTCCATGGACTGCAAGGAGATCCAGCCAGTCCATTCTGAAGGAGATCAGCCCTGGGTGTTCTTTGGAAGGAATGATGCTAAAGCTGAAGCTCCAGTACTTTGGCCACCTCATGTGAAGAATTGACTCATTGGAAGAGACTCTGATGCTGGGAGGTATTGGGGGCAGGAGGAGAAGGGGAAGACAGAGGATGAGATGGCTGGATGGCAACACTGACTCGATGGATGTGAGTCTGAGTGAACTCTGGGAGTTGGTGATGGACAGGGAGGCCTGGCATGCTGGAATTCATGGGGTTGCAAAGAGTCGGATACGACTGAGTGACTGAACTGAACTGAACTGATACTGTTTTCATTAGGCAAATTTATGAAATATCTATTCTATTCTGGGTAATGGTCATCACCATTCTTTTCCAGAAAGAAGGTAGCTTTTATAAAAAAGCTCTTTGAAGGAGGTGAGACACCCACCCAGCCTAGCAGAACCAGTGCCATGAGTTAAAGGGTAAAACATGTCCTGACTAGAACACTCTCACAACTAGTTTCTACCAGGAAATTAGTAGCATTATTTTCTACATATTTAAACTACTTTAAATTACTGTAAATTCCAAATTAATAGAGATACTAATTACTTAGTCACAGAAAAAAGACTGTTATCTCCACCTATCTTGTTAAACCAGTAGAAAAATTCTCTAGAGTATTCATTCTCAAAGTATTCCTGGACCATGATGTCAGCATCACCTGGGAACTTGATAGAAAATTATTGGACCCTAAATTAACAACTGGAGATGGTGGGGAATCTGGAATCTGTATTTTACAAACCCTGCAAGTCATCCTGATGCTTGCTCAATTTCAAAACCACTGCTCTGAATATGATATATATCAAGCTCCAGTGAAATAATGGCAGGTTTTCAGCATCACTAATTCTCATTTTCAAACAGCTGCTGCGTAGGTTTTAGCTAATGATCTCCAGGCCCAGCTGGAGTTGATGCCTAGTTACTCCATATTCTTTTTACTTACTAGTCAATGGAGCACCAGGTGCAGCTGTTGAAGTGTGAAAATAATTCAGCTTTGTAGACAATATTGGCATTTCTTTCTTGATTTTGAAAATGCTTTCATCTTTTTGGTATGGTGTTTATTTCAACAATCAATGCACATCTATTTTAATAGCAGTTTGAACCTCTGCTAGAAGTTGAGGAAGTCTCTGAATCTTCCTGCCAGTTTAATATCAAAATTAATATCTTGGTTGAATTACAAAGCTTATAAAGTAAATTGTTGCTTGAGGAAAACAACTGATACTACTTGTTGTCCAGT
Source organism: Aepyceros melampus (assembly GCA_006408695.1). Lineage (NCBI taxonomy): Eukaryota > Metazoa > Chordata > Mammalia > Artiodactyla > Bovidae > Aepyceros > Aepyceros melampus. Next base: position 90,986 of record SJXQ01011195.1, on the reverse strand, counting down.
AGGAAATTTGAGAAAACTTGTATTTGTCACTATGAGCTTCCCAATACTGAGTTTTTTGATGAGATTGAGGCGGGGGGAGTTGTATAATTAGACATATTACCTTTGGTGGATCTGTGTAACTCCATAAACCAGTATTTTTTAAGTGATGGTACAAGTTAGATCAATATACAGTGTATAGAAAGTTTACTAACATGGGTTATCACTTTACAACTAGCCTTTGAGAAATAACACTTGTTGAGTGTTGGTATAGTGTCAAACAGTTATCAAAAATATTAAAATAATCCTTTCCAACTGTTGTGCATGTGTGCTCAATCATGTGCGACTCTTTGCAACCCCATGGACTGTACCCTTGGGGCTCCTCCGTCCGTGGGATTTTCCAGACAAAAAGACTGGAGCTGGTTTCCTTCTCCAGTTTCCAGCTGTGGATCTGTACAAAATCTGTGTGTCTGATTGCTTCATAGACTCCATCCCAAATACTATGTGGTAATGTTTTGAATGGAAAAGCAGTTATGAGAATCCAGTTATCTTCCATTGTTAGACATATAAAAATAAATGCAAAAATGTTAAAAAGTCACTCTTTTTACTAAATTTTGTTCTTTGGAAAATGGTATTTTCACAGAACTGTCATTTTTGCTAACATGCTTTATTATTATTTTTAAATTAATAAATATTTTCAGTTCAGTTCAGTCACTTAGTCATGTCCGACTCTTTGCAACCCTATGAATTGCAGCACGCCAGGCCTCCCTGTCCATCACCAACTCCCGGAGTTCACTCAGACTCACATCCACTGCGTCCGTGATGCCATCCAGCCATCTCATCCTCGGTCGTCCCCTTCTCCTCCTGCCCCCGATCCCTCCCAGCATCAGGGTCTTTTCCAATGAGTCAACTCTTCTCATGAGGTAGCCAAAGTACTGGAGCTTCAGCTTGAGCATCATTCCTTCCAAAGAAATCCCAGGGTTGATCTCCTTCAGAATGGACTGGTTGGATCTCCTTGCAGTCCAAAGGACTCTCAAGAATCTTCTCCAACACCACAGTTTAAAAGCATCAATTCTTTGGCGCTCAGCCTTCTTCACTGTCCAACTCTCACATCCATACATGACCACAGGAAAAACCGTAGCCTTGACTAGACGGACCTTAGTCGGCAAAGTAATGTCTCTGCTTTTCAATATGCTATCTAGGTTGGTCATAACTTTTCTTCCAAGGAGTAAGCGCCTTTTAATTTCATGGCTGCAGTCACCATCTGCAGTGATTTTGGAGCCCTAAAAAATAAAATCTGACACTGTTTCCATGTTTCCCCATCTATTTCCCATGAAGTGATGGGACCAGATGCCATGATCTTCGTTTTTTGAATGTTGAGCTTTAAGCCAACTTTTTCACTCTCCTCTTTCACTTTCATCAAGAGGCTTTTTAGCTCCTCTTCACTTTCTGCCATAAGGGTGGTGTCATCTGCATATCTGAGGTTATTGATATTTCTCCCGGCAATCTTGATTCCAGCTTGTGTTTCTTCCAGTCCAGCGTTTCTCATGATGTAATCTGCATTTAAGTTAAATAAGCAGAGTGACAATATACAGCCTTGACATACTCCTTTAGTTTTCATTTCTCATGTGATATTGGTAGATCTAACCTACACTAATGAAAACTCTTTGGAGTCCCTAATTTTTAAGTGTGTAAAGAAGGTTCTGAGCTTAGTGAGTTTGAGAATTGTTGACTTGCATGTTACAGTTCATATCCCAGTGTGGTGATTAAGACGCTGTGGTTTGGCCTCTGCCAGCTTGTCGGCCTCATGTTTTACTTTGTCCCTACCCATTCTTTCATATTGTGAACTTATTGAGAACTACTTTTAGGATCTGAATGCATCATGCAGTATTATACCTCCAAGGGTTTTGCTCAAGTTTTTCTCTCTGCCTAGAATGCCTTTCTTTTGTACTCAGGAGATACTTTCTTTCTCAATCTTTTTTGTGAATCCTTTCTTAAGCATCCCATTTATGGGATCCCCATTGCATCTTATAAAATTTTATTATAATGCCCTGCCACCAAACTCTCCAGGACCAGATGATCTCCAGGACCAGCTTATCTCCAGGACCAGATGAATTATAAATTAATAGATTCTTAGTAAATATTAATGGAATTAGTTAATGAATCTAGTGTGAAGACCTAGGTTGTAAATTATCACAATATTCTCATTACTTAAAGCATAAAATGCAATATCAATCTTCTCATTATCTGAATTTTTGCCATAATCATAAGAGGTACATACTTAATCTTTCTCAAGGTAGACATGAGTTTGGGCAAACTCTGGGAGATGGTGAAGACAGGGAAGCCTGGCATGCTGCAGTCCATAGAGTTGCAAAGAGTCGGACACTATTGAACAACACTGAATAAGACAGAATTATGGAAAGAGTGTGTCAGCATTCCAGTCCTTCTTCTTAGTTAATTGTCACCAGCCTGCTTCTATCTTTATCTTTGCTCTATCCTACCTTGTTAGAGGCTCAGTGGAGAGAATCCTTCAAAAGAATCTGTATGCTAGCAAGCATGCTTCCCTAGTGGGCTCAGCAGGTAAAGAATTTGCCTGTAATGTGGGAGGCACCAGAGACGTGGATTGGATTCCTGGGTCAGGAGTATCCAACAGAGAAAGCAATGGCAACCTGCTCCAGTATTCTTGCCTGAAAAATCCCATAGACAGAGAAGCCAGTGGGCTACAGTCCGGGGGATCAGAAAGAGTCCGACATGACTGAGCAACTAAGCACAGGTATTTACCTAGTGGTAACCGATGCCAGATGTCCTGTGGTTTCAGCTCTCGTCAGTGCAGAAATCCTATCTACATCTTTTGGTGGGTCCTCATGAAACACCTCTGGGGCTTTTCCTCGAGGCTCAATAAAGAATCTGCCTGCAGTGTTGGAGACCTAGGTTTGATTCTTGGGTGGGGAAGATTGCCTGGAGAAGAGCTTGGCTACCTACTTCAGTATTCTTGCCTGGAGAATCCCTTGAACAGAGGAGCCTGGTATGTTGCAGTCCATGGGATCACAAAGAGTCGGACCCGAGTGAGCGACTAAGACACATGAAGCCTCTAGATGAGTACCTCTGGAGATTGATAGCTTACCTCCCCATAAACTGCACATATCTTTTCTTTGCACTGCTAGTTATTTAAAAAGCTCATTCCGTCTTGAGACATAGTCTATCTTGTCTCCTAGAGTGATTCTATAGAAAGGATGCCTCCTTTTCATAATAACTTTTCAAATATTTCAAGATAACTTCAGTACATTTATGGAATTTTTCCTCTATACTTGAGTGTTCTGGATGTTTTAAAGCAGTTTTTTGTGTGGCATGGGTTACTAGCTCTTTTCCATCCTGAATGTACTCTATTCTTTGTGTATGCCTGAAATGATATATAATAGTACATGGGTGACAAAAATTTCCTAGGAACAGTGCCTTCCTGTGATTTAAGACAGTAATGACTACATTTTGGTTAGGTTTTGGTGTCACTGAAGTTTTGGGTTCTGACTCTGTTCCTCAAAACTGTTAACTAATCTGACACTACGTTTCTATATTATTACCTTACAAGTAGTAGGTATTAAGAATTAAATGAAGTAATACATGTTTAAACACATAGCAGCATTGCTTCTGGCCCATAATAAAGGCTCAATACATGGAAAATATGTTACTTTGATAATTATATGCTTATCAATATAGCCTAAAATTGTCATAGTTTTTTTTTAGCTGTTTTACACTACTGTTGTTAAATAATTTTTAATTTATTTTTAATTGGAGTATAATTGCTTTACAGTGCTGTGTTGATTTCTGCCATATAACAGTTACTTTGCCGAAAAGGTCCCTCTAGTAAAACTATGGTTTTTCCAGTAGTCATGTATGGATGTGAGAGTTGGACCATAAGGAAAGCTGAGCACTGAAGAATTGATGCTTTTGAACTGTGGTGTTAGAGAAAACTTGAGAGTCCCTTTGACTGCAGGAAGATGAAGTCAGTCAGTCCTAAAGGAAAGCCATCCTGAATATTCATTGGAAGGACTGATGCTGAAGCTGAAACTCCAATACTTTGGCCACCTGATGTGAAGAGCTGACTCATTGGAAAAGACCTTACTTAATGCTGGGAAAGATTGAGGGCAGGAGGAGAAGGGGATTACAGAGGATGAGATAATTGGATGGCATCACCGACTCCATGGACATGCATTTGAGCAAGTTCTGGGAATTGGTGATAGACAGGGAAGCCTGCTGTGCTACAGTTCATGGGTCACAAAGAGTTAGACACGACTGAGCGACTGGACTGAACTGAATACAACAGTATGGATCAGCCAATATACATATGTCCCTTTTCTCTTGAACCTCCCTCCCACCCCATCCACCCCTCCAGGTTGTCACAGAACACTGTTGGTTAAATAATTTTATAATCAAATTTTCCTAGTGTGTTACTTGTCAACTTAGTCACTCTGCAGGCCTTTATGTCCTCCCAAGGATCCATCTCTATATTTTGAAACCCAGTATTTTTTCAAGACTCAACTTATCCAGTATGTCTTTCTCCATAAGTTTTTTACCCCAATTCTTGGTTTCAGAATTAGTTTGTTCTCTGTTATGGCATTTATTTGATTTTGTATAAGATGTAAATTTAAAATATGAATAGATTACTTGAGAAGTGTATAAAAAGGTATGAGGGATGTTTGAGATGTCTTGGTAAAACTTGAGAAAAGGGAAAAGAATATTGGTTGGAATCCCCATTTCCTGTCAGAATATTCATTTCAAGTGACTGAAATATGTACAGAATGAAGTCATCTCACCCATGATTTTTAACTATAATATTCCATATTTTTTAAATGGGTACTTGCAAAAAAAGTCATGCTTTTATATAATATCCTGCTGTATTTAATTATGCAACCCTACTCCTTCGTCTTATCGAAGCAGATTAAATCTCAGATGACAAGTATAATGTGGAGCAGAGGCTCTAGAGTCAGATTGACCTGGGACCATATCCTCACATTAGTATTCAGCTTATGATCAATTAACTTCTTTGAGAATCAGTTTCCTCATCTAGATGAATAATAATATTGCCTCTTAGGGCTTTTTTAAGAATCAAAACTTGAAATAATGCATATAAAATACTTAACACAGAGTATGCATATAAAGAATGACACATTTAAAACACATAGTGAGAATTCAGTGTTAGCTGTTAGCAATATTATATTTCATATAGGTGATTAATGTACTTTTCAGATTGGTAATATAAAGGAAGGTTGTTATAAGAATTTCACATTTTAAATATAATACCTGTAAAAACCCAGCCAATATAAACCAGCCATATTCTTTTAACTTAGTAACCTTAACAATAAAAAGAAAATAATTATATTGGTAGTTATCAGATTGTTGGGAATTTATCAGCTACTTTAATATTCTTACCTAATAGATCCTCTTAAGAACATTAACCAATAAATTTTTAGTCATAATTCATTAGTGAGATGAAATTTGGGAAGAAAATTTAATTTTTATTTTGTAATATATTTTCATTAATCTTGAGTCAATATATAATTAATGCACAAACAATAAATATGTAAGCCATGTATTTACAAGGGTCTGGAGAATCCCATGGACGGAGGAGCCTGGTGGGCTGCAGTCCATGGGGTTGCTGAGTCTGACACAACTGAGCGACTTCACTTTCACTTTTCACTGTCATGCATTGGAGAAGGAAATAGCAACCCACTCCAGTGTTCTTGCCTGAAGAATCTCAGGGACGGGGGAGCCTGGTGGGCTGCCATCTGTGGGGTCGCACAGAATCGGACACGACTGACACGACTTAGCAGTAGAAGCAGCAGAAGAGTCCTTGTATATAGGGACACAGGTCTTTTTACCCCTTAAATATGTTTATTCATAAGTATTCTATTCTTTTCAATGTAATTGTAAATAGGATTGTTTCTTTGAATTTTCTTTCTGATAGTTCGTTGGTAGGGTATGGAAGTGCAAGTGATTTCTATATATTTTGTATTCCGCAACTTTACGTGATTCATTGTTGAACTTAAGTAGTTTTCTTTTTTTTTTTTTTTGCAGATT
>SJXQ01011195.1:0-83859 GCA_006408695.1 Aepyceros melampus | reverse complement strand
AACCAGTCTGTTGTTCCATGTCCAGTTCTAACCGTTGCTTCCTGACCTGCATACAGATTTCTCAAGAGGCAGGTTAGGTGGTCTGGTATTCCCATCTCTTTCAGAATTTTCCACAATTTATTGTGATCCACACAGTCAAAGGTTTTTGCATAGTCAATAAAGCAGAAATAGATGTTTTTCTGGAACTCTCTTGCTTTTTCCATAATCCAGTGGATGTTGGCAATTTGATCTCTGGTTCCTCTGCCTTTTCTAAAACCAGCTTGAACATCAGGGAGTTCACGGTTCACATATTGCTGAAGTCTGGCTTGGAGAATTTTGAGCATTACTTTATGAGCATGTGAGATGAGTGGAATTGTGCGGTAGTTTGAGCATTCTTTGGCATTGCCTTTGTTTACTACTCATTTTATTGCTATTTTTAACCTGAAAGTTTCTCAGAGTCTAGAGTACCTGATGTATAATTGTAGCCCAGTAAATAATCAGTAATCAAATAAATTAACAAATATATAATAAAGTCATATTAGAGATTACTTTAAACTATTAAATTTTCAAATCTATTTCTAAGTCACTTTGGGTTAGAATATTTGAACATGAGTTTCAACTCTGCTGTCTTTCACTGCATTACCAAACAATCTAACTTCTTGGGACCTCTGTTTTCTCATCTGTAAACTGTATATAATTATCTAATGGATTATTTTAATAAAAAACATAAAGTTTAAGAGGCACATTTTAAATTGAAAATTTCTAATTTACAGTGTTAATGGTGTTTATGCCCTTTTATTACAGAGGTCATAATTGGGGCAGCCTGCATGTTGGGCAATTTTAGCATATTTTAATTTGTTTCCCATCGTCATACTCAACACCTCAGTAAGTTTAACGAACAGTTAAGACCTGGAATATCTTACATAAAAATATCTATTCTAATATCTTTAAAAAAAGAGGATGATGCTTGAAAACATTTTGGGAAAGAAAGCAATATATAAATTTACAGATGTAAATATATATATATAACATATATTTATATGTGTGTATATATATGTTTTACTTCTTGTAGTCTCTACAGTCCATTTTATAATTGAATTTGCAAATTTCAGTCACATTTGGTTACAGAAACTTAAAAAGTAGCCCAAAATCTTCGTCCCTCTTAATCTCTTAACTACTCTTTCAACTTGGTCTGATTGACTCATGCACAGCATCATGGTCTTTGTAGATTTTTGACTCTGCAACATCTCTTCTCTGTACTAAGTTTCTTAGTACTTGCATGCTCAGTCCCTAAGTTGTGTTTGACTCTTTGTGACCCCATGGATGCAGCCCACCAGGTTCCTCTGTCTATGGGATTTTCCAGGCAAAGATGCTAGAGTAGGTTGCCATAGTAGTTTTCTTTAGGATTTTCTATGCATAGTATTATATGTCATCTGCAGTCAGTGACAGTTTTACTTTCCAATTTAGATTCCTTTTATTGTCTGATTGCTATGGCAATGGCTAGGACTTCTAATACTGTGTTGAATAAAAATAGGGAGAGTGGGCATGCTTGTATTGTTCCTAATGTTAGAGGAAATGCTTTCAACTTTTCACTGTTGAGTACAATATTAGCTGTGGGCTTATGTATGGCCTTTATTATGTTGAGGAATATTCTCTGTGCCCACTTTCTGGAGAGTTGTTTTTTTGTTTTTATTTTTCTAAAATCATAAACGGGTGTTGAATTTTGTCAAAACCTTTTTCTGCATCTATTGAGATGATTATATAGTTTTTATTCTTCAGTTTGTTCATGTTTATCACATTAGTTTATTTGTGGCTGTTGAACCATTCTTGCATACCTGATATGAAGTCCATTTGATCATGAAGTATGATCATTTTAATGTATTTTGTATTTGCTCTGCCAATATTTGTTGAGGATTTTTGCATCTAAGTACATCAGTGATTCTGGCCTATAATTTTCTTTTTTTTGTGATACTTTTATCTGATTTTGGTATCAAGGTGTTGCTGGCCTCATAGAATAAGCTTGGAAACATTCCTTCCTCTGCAGTTTCTTGAAATAGTTTAGGAAGGATAGATGAAGCTGGTCCTAATGCTAAAGCAGGCTTGCTGGTGTGAGTCTCAGAGTATTCTGGGGATTTTGCCTGCCTACTGGTGGTCAGAGCTGGGTCTCAGTGACTCTGGCAGTGAAGCTCTGGAAGGTCTGGCTCTGATGCCTTCACACTGGTATGTGCAGCTGCGTCCTGGGCCCTGTGGTGGCTAGGGTCATATTCAGGGACTGCTGTGGGCTCAGGGGTGTTAAGGTGCCTGTCTGCTGGTGGGTGGAGCTGTGTCCCACCTGGCTAGTTGCTTGCCTGAGGGGTCCCAGCACTTGTGGGTGCTGGGGGGTAGAGGGAGCTGGGTCTTGACATTAATAAGCTAGAGGGAGTATTCCAGAATGGCACTTGTCAACACCAGTGTCCCCATGGTAGGACAGGCTCCCCAGAATGGCTGCCACCAGTGTCTTTGCCTCAGTGTGAGCTCCAGTTGCCTCCTGCTTCTCTGGGACACTCTCCAAGATCAGCAGGTGGGTCTCACCCAGGCTCCTCACTGCCATCTGCCCCGGTTCCAACAACAGAGATTTTGTGTCTGCCTTTTCAGAATGGAGTCTCTATTTCCCACAGTCTTCTGAGTCTCCTGAAAATAAGCATCACTGATCTTCAAAGCCAGACACTCTGGGGGCTCATCTTTCTGGTACACGACTCTGGGCTACAGAGCCCGTTGTGGGGCACAGACCCCTTATTCCCTGGGGGAGAACCTCTGCAGTTGTAATAATTCTACCATTTGGGTCACCCAACCCAAGGGTTGAGGTTTTGACTCTACTACAACTCCACCTCTCCTGTCCACCTCCATTATGGTTCCTCCTTTATACTTTTAGTGTCGAGGATCTTTTCTGGTAGGTTCAAATCTTTTTCATCAATCTGTAGATAGTTGTAATTTTGATGTGCTTATGAGGGGAAATAAGCTCAGGGTCTTTGCTGTCTTGGGAATTCCTCTTACTTTATTTTCATTTTTATTCACTTATGTATTTAAGTTTCCCTGATAGTTCTTTCAGTGTTGTTTTCTGTTTTTCTTCTTGCCTCTTTTCTTTTCTCTTCATTCCTATAAATTACTTTTACACTTACTAAAAGTTACAGTTTGATTTATCCATAGTGTTTTTGAGTTAAAACACTTGGAGTGTGTTTCTGAGTTTTTATACAGCATTTTTTTCATGGTTGCTTTATGTGTTACATCATATAAATATCACGTCACAGTTTACTGGTGTCATCAGTTTACCAATTCAAGTGAAGTGTAGAAACTACCTCTATTTACATACTTTCATTATCTACCACTTAAACATAATTGTACTAAATATTTCTTCTGCATACATTTAAAATCATATCACACAGTGTTATAATTTTTGCTTTATATGTCAAACATATTTTTGAAAACACAAGGACAGTTTATTGTATTTACCCATATGTTTATTCTTTCTATTTTTTTGTTCCCTTTTTCCCCTTGTGTTTTAAGATTTCTTCTTTTATGTTTTTTTTTTTCCTATCTCAAAAACTTCATTAATCATAGTGACAATAAATTATTATAGGTTTCTTTCATGTAAGAATATCTTATGCCTCTTCATTCTTGAGGATGATTTTCTCTGGGTATAGGATTGTTTTATTTCACCACTTGAAAAATTGTGCCACCTCCTCCTGGCTCTTTGAATTCTGATGAGAAATCTGCTGGTATTCCAGTTTTTTTCTACAATAGGCTTCATTTTCTCGGGCTGATTTCAAGCCCTTTTTTCTTCATTTTTAGTTTCCAGAAGTTTAATTATGATGTCTTGTCTTGGATGTCTTTGGTTTATGCCACTTGGAGTTTGTTCAGCATTTTAAATCTTTGTCTCCTGTCGGATGTCAAGTTTTCAGCCATATTTCTTTAGGAACTCTTTCAGCCCTGCTTTCTTTCTCCTTTCCTTCCAAGACTCTGTGACACCAATTTTAGATCTTGTTGTTATATCCCACAGTTCCCCAAGGTTCTGTTGCTTTATTCTCCCTATTATATTCTCTCATTGTTATTCTGATTGGATAATTTCTTTTGTTCCATGTTCCAGTTCACTAAATTTCCTTCCTTTCCATTCTACTGTTGATCCCATTCACTGAGCTTTTTATTTGGGTTTTTTTTTTTCTTCTTTGAGTTCTACAATTTCCATTTAATTATTTATATATTTTATTTCGTTACTGAGCTTATTTTCTGAGGCCTTCTATTTTTTCATTTGGTTCAGCTTGTTCTTGAAAGCATTTTTATCATGACTGGTTTTAATCTTTGATAATTCTAACATCGCTGTCCTTTTTATATTGTCATTTCTTATCTCTATTCATGAGTTTGAGATCTTGTTGGTTTTTAATATGCTGAGTACAATTTGATTGAAACATGGATATTTTTATATTATGTTGTGAGACTTTGAATCTTTTTTTCTTCAGTTGAATGAAATATTCTTTAAAATTCTATAGTATTTTGCAGTTTTTGAAAGTTTCACACATATGATGTCATATAATCCACAGTAGCCCTTTTCTCCCCAAACACCTGTATTGCCCCTCCCCTTTCCCTTTTATCACTGGCATCCACTAGTTCTCTGTATCTGTGGGTACTCTGAATCTTATTTTAAAATACCCTTTGTTTTAGTTGACTTTTTCCGGTACTGCTCTGGCAAGGTAAGGGGTTGCTGCTTTGTTACTGCAAAATGGAGGTAGAAGTTCAGGTTCCTGATAGGCCACCATCAATGCCCGGTGAGCTCAGTGTTACCTTGGGCAGGGACGGGAGTGGCCTCATTGCACTGTGTGATGGTGAGCGTCCTGATTCTCCACTAGGTCTCCTCTGACAGCACCAAGTGGGGAGGTGAGGGGCCTCTCATCACTCCTGTGTGAAAGCGGACATCCTGGTTCCTTGCTTGGTCTGCACCAACACCGCACAGGTGCCTTGTTACCTGTTGCCTAGGGTCAAAGTCCTGGCTCCCTACCTTGTCTTCTGTGACACCATTCCACCAGAGATACTGGGCACCTGATTACAGCCTTGTGAGGGTAGAAGTCTAGGCTAGTTACTTGGCCTGTGAGAATGGAAGTGGGGCCACAGTTTTTTCTGTGGCATTTAGCTAAAGTAGCGTGATTATTGTCCAGAAGTTTTTTGTCTTCCCATGCTGTCCTTTTCTTGGTGTTCTGGCGGGGCTTTTGTTGGACGTCTTTTTATGTATGCCTTCTCCTGGGTTGCCAGCTTCTACTACTCCAAGACTGGGATATATAAGGCTAAAGAAAACTTAAGGAACTCACCATGTTGTTCCTTGAATCTTAAGGGCTCTAACTAGTCTGTTTTCTTCTCTCCAACTTTTAGAGTCTTACGTTTGTCTATATATAATGTCCAGGGTTTTAGTTGTACTTCATGAGAGGAATAGCAAGAACATAAGTTTACACCATCTTCCTTGAAGTAGAAGGTGGTCTCAGCTCCTTTTTATAGGATGATCCAGTTAAACATATGTGTAAGTTTTTTTTAAGTAATTAATTTATTTAATTTTGACTGTGCTGGGTCTTTGTTGCTGCACACAGGCTTACTCTAGCTGAAACAAGTGGGAGCAGCTCTCTAGTTGTGGACTGCAGGCTTCTCACTGTGGTCCTTCTCATGTTGTGGAGCGTGGACTCTGGGGTGTGTGGGCTTCAGTGGTTGTGGCACGTGAGCCCAGTAGTTGCCCTGTGGCATGTGAAATCTTCCGGACCAGGGGTCAAACTCACATCCCCTGCATTGGCAGGTGGAATCCTAACCACCGGACCACCAGAGAAGTCCACTTGTAAGTTTTAAGGACAACACGTGTGTCTCTTGCTCACTGCCTGGAAACCACGTAAGAAAGCATTTACTAGTGTTGAGAGTCCAGCCTTTCATCATTCATATTGGAATTTATTTTGTCAGTCCCCATGGTGATTGAATTCAAGGAAACTGACTTAGGTTAAACATATTCATAAGAAAATGATGTATATGATTGGACAACCAATTTGTTTAATTCATAATAATTACCAAATCCTACTTCCATAAAGATCAGATAGTGTCTGACTAGACAGTTCATTCACAGTAAGTGGTGCTGGAAAAGAAATCAGTTAACCTTTTATTCTTTTGGTGCACCTTTGTTGCTTCCTACTTCTCACTCTGTGCACATTTTATGGGGAACAAATTATACTTCAGTATTTGGGGATTTACACAACTGAGGATTTATCCCTAGAAAGTGCAGAGGATCCATTTTAACTCAAGTATGCTCCAAGCCCTTAGTTCCTGTCTGGCTCTGCAAAAGGCATAATTACCAGGGAGTTCTGACAGGGCAAATTTTGTGACAAGGCACCCTCCTTGTGGACATTTTTCTAATCGTCACTGCCAATTTCCTCATGATTTCTCTTTGCCTGCAATTCTAATTTTGAGTAACCTCTTGTTTTCGATACATATACTAATACCTTTAGGCAGTTTACTATCAGGCCTTGATGTCCATGAACCTTTTTTCTTTTTTTGAAAATAATTAACTTGGGGTCATGGAGCCACCTGCCCATGGTTGGGCTCTAGGAGGAAGCTCTGAAATGTATATACATCAGCTGTTCTGGAGACCAGATCTATTGCTTTCATCATATCCTCAAAGGACCACAAAAATCATCATGAGCCACTATTGCTTGGACAATTTTGAGCATTACTTTCATAGCGTGTGAGATGAGTTCCATGATGCAGTAGGTAGTTTGAACATTCTTTGGCATTGCCTTTCTTTGGGATGGGAATGAAAACTGACCTTTTCTAGTCCTGTGGCCACTGCTGAGTTTTCCAAATTTGCTGGCATATTGAGCGTTGCACTTTCACAGCATCTTTTAGGAGTTGAAATAGCTCAACTGGAATTCTGTCACCTCCACTAGCTTTGTTTGTAGTGATGCTTCCTAAAGCCCACTTGACTTCACGTTTCAAGATATCTGGCTTTAGGTGAATGATCACACCATCGTGGTTATCTGGGTCATGAAGATCTTTTTTGTATAATTCTTCGGTGTATTCTTGCCACCTCTTCTAAATATCTACTGCTTCTGTTAGGTCCATACTGTTTCTGTCCTTTATTGTGCCCATCTTTGCATGAAAGGTTTCCTTGGTATCTCTAATTTTCCTGAAGATCTCTGGTCTTTTTTTTAGGAAATGTCAAATATATAGTTCATATACTTTAATACACATAATGAACCAAGAATAATGATTAGTTCTAAAAACATGCTAGTTTCGTACTCTATATAGAATTTTAGCACCTTTAAAATTTTTTTTAATCCATAAACTAAATAATAAGTTCTTTTAAAGAATAGCAAAATCTGTTTCTTTTCCAAATACTGAGTTCAGAAAAACTAGTGAAAGCATTCAGCATTATTGGTTGTTGGTGTAGCCATTAAAATAAAGGTAATTTCATATATTATCTGGGCTGCTGTAGGAAACAACCTCTTAAACTTCTGTCAGCACTTAAATGTCAGCAGTATTATTTCCCATAGTGGAAGGGGGAGAGTGAGGACATAACAATACCATAATAGTTTTGGATTGTGGTGACAGTTTGGGGTTGCTTAGAAGATGCCATTCCTTTAAAATTATTGAATATAATTATATTCTTAGGCTTTCCATAAATACATGCTGAATTTAGTGAGAGAACTTCCAAATCCTGTGTAGATGCTTGAGCATCATACATTACCTTGATTACAGATTCATTTGTAAACTACTGTAAATTTTGAAAAATATTGTGCGTTCTAAACATGTGGTATGTGGTTCTTAAAAGTCTGTCCAGGTTTCTTTTTCTGTTTCTTCTTAGCCTTTTTCTATTGATTGTCTTTTTTCCTTGTCCCTTAAATGTTTATATTTCCTAAGATTCTGTTCTAAGATTAAATTCTCTTTACATGCTATATGTTCTGTAATATCTATGTAGTCTCATCATTCCTGTGGTTTCCCAGATGTCTTTCTTCTACATGAATGTTTATTCTCAAGCACTTGAGCTGTGTGCCCAGTTATCTACATCTCCTGGGTATCCTAGGCAGTCCAGCAATATGTTCCACATTAAGCTCATCTCGTTTTCTCCATATTCCCAACCAACTCTCCCCCATGAAAAAAGATACGTATATATGCATGTATATATTCATATGTATGCTTCTCTTCCTGTTTTGGAAAGCCACTGCTAGTAGGGCTTCCCTGAAGGCTCAGTGGGTAAAGAATCTGCCTGCAACTCAGGAGACATGGGAAACGTGGGGTCGATCCTTGGGTCAGAAAAATCCCCTGGAGGAGGAAATGGCAACCCACTCCAGTATTCTTTCCTGGAAAGCCCATGAACAGAGGAGCCTGGTGGGCTCCAGTCCATGGGTTCGCAGAGTCAGACATGACTTAGCCACTAAACTACCACCAGTAAGCAGCAGGCTTGGAACTTGTCTTCTGAAGTGAATCCTCAGCTCAGAGCATGCTTTATAATGTAGTGGCCATATCTTCTCAATCAAAATTTAAGATGCATAGTCAAACAATATTTGAAGCCTGAACTTGTTACTGTAATTATACCACATTGCTTTTTTATGTCACTTTACTAAATTGTTGCCAGTATGGTAGATAGATACTAATACACATAAAATGTAAAATTGCAATTATGTGTACGTATGAGATGTGCATTATGAGGTATATATACATACATCATGTGTGTATGTGTGAGGTTTGACCTAGTTAGGAAGATTAGATGATGCTTCCCTTGCAAGTGATGATTAAATTCAATGTGAAGTTTGAGGAGTTCACTAGGCAGAATTGGGGTAGAGGGAGAATGAATGAGAGTTCAAGGCAGGGTAAGGTAGCTTGCACAGAGATCTGGTGTTAGGAGGGTGCATACTGTGTGTGAGCAGTTGTCTTTGTGCAGAGCAATTTGCACTCTTGTTACTTCCTCTCCCCCCATTTCTTCCCATATTCTTGCTTCCTAATTCTAAAGAATATTTAAAGTTGAAGTTTATATTAAATAGAGAATAGTATGGCTCAGGAAACTCAAATAGGGGCTGTGTATCAACGTAGAGGGGTGGGATGGGGAGGGAGGTTCAAACGGGAGGGGAAATATGTATACCTATGACTGATTCATGTTGAGATTTGACAGGAAACGAAGGTCTGAAAAACAGTTATCTTTCCATTAAAAAATAAATAATAAGAAAAAAAATTTTTAATGTAACTTTATTTTCAAACTGCTTGGTGAACAGTCATTTGAATTAGAGACACCATGGAGTTTAATTAATAAACATAGCCAGGACTTATCTATAGTTGAAAACACCAAAATGAAAAAGGTTTTATGATGTCATCTTTACTCTTGTTACCTAAAATCACACAAGCGTTTATAATCACTGCTGTAGTACATTCTGATAAGGCAGGGTGTTATTACATCCTATATACTTCCCAGGTGGTGCAGTGGAAGGAATCCACCTGCCAATGCAAGAACACAAGAGATGCAGGTTGGATTCCTGGGTGGGGAATTCCCCACTCCATTTCCCCTGGAGTAGGAAATGGCAACCCACTCCAGTAGTCTTGCCTAGAGAATTCCATGGACAGAGGAGCCTGGCAGGCTACAGTCCAAGAGGTTGCAAAGAGTCAGACACAACTGAGCTCACACACAACTACATCCTAAGTAATAAATTTCTAAATCATTGCCTCAATTATAAGTGATTTTTTCTAAGTGTATTTTTACTGTGAAGTTTAGTATTCCATGTAACCTGTCTTTATGTGTTTGAGGATTAATTCAGGCTATAAAAATTCTGTTGGAATGAAAAATGTATTTTGAACTACATGGAAGAACTCTAATCTGTTGTATTCTAAACTCAATGACTGTTTTTTCTTCTGTTCTTCATATACATGAGTATTATCTCTCCAAGATAATTCTGAAGTTTTGGTCCTTAAAACATTTCTTTAGTGGTTCTTAACCCCATTCTTGAGTAGGAGAACTATGTTCCAGGAATAGGGAATTATTTTCAGTGTTTTACAACTTCCTTTATAGTGTCTTTCAAAACTAAGTTCATATTTTTCTTTGCAGAAAGGGCTATTGCCCGACATGAAGTTCGAGAGATTGAGCAGCGACATACCATGGATGGCCCTCGGCAAGATGTAGCTTTAGATGAGGAAGATGACATGGTAATCATTTATAACAGAGTCCCCAAAACTGCAAGCACCTCTTTTACCAATATTGCCTATGACCTGTGTGCAAAGAATAAATATCATGTTCTTCACATCAACACTACCAAAAATAATCCAGTGATGTCACTGCAAGATCAGGTAAATACCGCTTGGATTAACAATGTTTTCTGACACTAACTCAAGTTTTGTATTTCAAGAAGGTAAAGCGTTTTAAGGGATATGTATGCTGAGCCCAATGGATTGTAAGTTTCTTGGAGGAATGGATCAACCAAACTTCTCTATAGTTTTACATTCTTCACAATATCTAGTACATTTCCTTGCCTACAATATGATTCAAATACTTGTGAAATAAATGAATTAACAGCTTGAATTTTTGAAGAGAAACTTGATACTCTTCAGTATGCTAGCCCTTTAAAACTGTGAAATATTTTTAGCAGATGCCTTGCAGTAAAAATCATTGTCTCAATTCATCACTGAGAAATCTTTATTTGGTGAATACTTGTATTCTATATGGTTCAGTTTTGTGACTGGATTCCTGAATTTAATCTTATCTTCTTTCATGTAAGTATTAGCTATAAACTTCTGGAGAACAGGGGTTATGACTTGTATTTTTAATATAATCTTGCCTTTCAAGTTACTGAGAATCTTTAAAAAAATTTTTTTTATCAGACTATAGTTGATTGACAATGTTGTGTTAATTCCTGTTGTTCAACAAAATGAATCAGTTACACATTTACATGTATACACTCTTTTTCAGAATCTGGTCCCATGTAGGTCATTACAGAGTATTGGGTAGAGTTCCCTGTGCTCTACAGTAGGTTCTTATTAGTTACCTATTTTAGATACATAGTAGTATGTTTTGTGTCAGTCCTAATCTCCCAATTTATCTCTTCTCTCCTTACCTCCTGGTGACCATAAACTTGTTTTCCACATCTATAACTCTTTCTGTTGTGTAATTAAGTTAATTTGTATCCTTTTATAAAAAGTGCTACAGTGAACATTGGGGTGCAGTATCTTTCAAGTTGTTAAGAATCTTTATATAAGCAGATGGATAGATAATTTTTGAAATGGTTTTAAGAAAAGTGGAGGAAGTTATCTCAGAAACTGAAACTGACTCCTCTCTTTAGCAGTAGCTTCGGGTATTTTCTTTACACCTGGAGTTCTTACTATTAGTTCTTTCCACAGATATTAAAGGGAATAGGAATTGAGCCCCATGATAAGAAAAGATAATAGTTGAAAATACTGTGCAGGATCAAATACCATATTGGGGTAGCTTATTAGACAGGTATTTGTGGTAGTCATGTAGTTAAAATGTATTTATCTGTTTGAAAATAGCTGACCTTATTTTATTGTACAGAATTGCTGTTATCCCACTATTTAGCGTAGCTTTAATCCTCTCATTGAAGTAAGAGAATAACATTGACACACATGGTTAGGTACGCTTTCTTACTACAGAGCTATTTGTAAAGGCTAATTATATATGGCATATTCTGTCCCCATATAATTCTTGGCTCTCTGCAGTATCCTCAGTTACTCTCTTC
The DNA here is from genome assembly GCA_006408695.1 of Aepyceros melampus. Lineage (NCBI taxonomy): Eukaryota > Metazoa > Chordata > Mammalia > Artiodactyla > Bovidae > Aepyceros > Aepyceros melampus. The sequence goes on along the minus strand of SJXQ01011195.1, from coordinate 72,148 downwards.
TATAGAACCAAAAATCTACACTCATCAGCCAAATCAAATAACTCTTTTGTAAATGAGAAGAAACATGAGCTTATTTAGCTAAGTGGGTCATAAAAACTATTCATTATGTAATTTTGTATATCTCAAGGGCAAGTGTCCTAAATTATCAGATTTTATACAGTCTGTGCTGTTAAGTCACTTCAGTCGTGTCCGACTCTGTGCGACCCCATAGACGGCAGCCCATCAGGCTCCCCCGTCCCTGGGATTCTCCAGGCAAGAACACTGGAGTGAGTTGCCATTTCCTTTCTCCAATGCATGAAAGTAAAAAGTGAAAGTGAAGTTGCTCAGTCGTGTCCGACTCTTAGGGACCTCATGGACTGCAGCCTATCAGGCTCCTCCGTCCATGGGATTTACTAGGCAAGAGTAATGGAGTGGGGGTGCCATCACCTTCTCCGATACAGTGAGTAGTAGATTTTAAATCTGCATGATTACTTTTCAGAGTATATCTTGGTTTATAAGGAGCATTTCTTAACACTCACATAATAATTTTACATTTATTTCTTCAGTAATATTGTTTAGAAAAATCGAGTTAATTTGTTCAAATTTTTAGAATTATTATGTGTCCAGTGTTAGAAAGTTGTCTTATAGCTATGATATATCTGATAATGTCTTAGACCTTCCGCGCATCCCCGGCCAATGAAATATAAATCTGCCAAAGCTTACCGCATAAGACATTTATAGGCATCATGTACTGGTACATTTTTCCTGTTGCATTTAAATGAGATAAAACTTCTGTTTTCCTTTTAATAGCTTGTCGTGTGTGTGTGTGTGTGTGTGTGTGTGTGTGTGTGTGTGTTATGCAGCAAAAGAGATGCATAGACACTACCTTAAAGGCAACTGGGTTACATAATGAACAACACTTAAAATGTATTTGTGGGGGGCAGAGTGGAAGAATAGCCTTGATCACCAGCTGACATACTTCAAAATGTCAGCTGGTAGTTCAGTATCTGTAGTTAATTAGGTAGGGGTGGCTTAATATACAAAATGTTCTCTAATACACCATATCTAATTTTTTTTAACTGATCTTTTCTTCTGAATAGAAACAGTTCTTCAAACAGGTCATAGGTGTTATTTCCTTTCCCTTTGCATGACATATTAGATAGCATTTTAATTTTACTTTCTACCTAGTATAAGCTTCCTCTAAATGTAAACTTTTGAATTATAATACTAGATGCCTTGAAAATAATTTCAAAAATATTTCCTGAAAATCATCTTATATAATACTTGATTTTAATACCACATTTTTAATTGTCCTTGTGAACTGTTCTGAACTGCCCTATTATTTAAATAAGAATTAATAAATGACCTATTTTGCTCTTCTTTCTTCTCTAAGAAATAGTTTCTAATCAGTATCTAACTCAAGTGAGACTTAAAAAATGAGGGTTTTATTAAATCTGCTGTTGTCCTGATCTTCTATTTAAAGCCCAATTTACATGTAAAAATATTTAGGGATATAGTAGATGATCGTGCCTTCCATTCTTTCATCTTCCAACCTCAGCAGTCCAGTCTGCTTAATATCTGCCTTTAGTATCCCCAGCTCTTGCCTAGATTCATTTTTGCATGGGAGACTTTACTAAACTTTTTATCTGCTTAATCATTTTTCTCACAAATCTTAGCGGTAAAGACGGAGTATTTCTGGTTTGATATAAAAGCATTCCCTATGTAACAATTATGCGTATTCAGAGTCGGACACAACTGAAGTGACTTAGCAGCAGCAGCAGCAGGCACAGTTCTCAACTCTACTTTCAAGTTTTCCTTTATTGTGCATGTAATGTATACTGAGATTATGCTACATTCCTTGGGGAATTACCAAATAATGAAAAACAAGTCTACGTTTTTCAAAGAGCTTATTTATAATTTATTAGGAAACATAAAACATAGTTGCAGGAACTATGAGAACTATTCAAAGAAAACATCAAGTTGTGTTCTCACCAAAATGTATAACCAAAATGTTTAACTTGGACCTCATCCTGAGAAAACAAGCAAATCCATGTTGTAGAATGTTATATAGAGCATATGGATCTAAGACAACTGTCCTGAACTACTAGTGTCAATGCATAACAACCAAAACGGAGGCGAGGAGGGGAGTGATGGGCTAGAGGAGACTAAGGAGACATGAAGTTCAGTTCAGTTCAGTTCAGTTGTTCAGTTGTGTCCGACTCTTTGCGACCCCATGAATCCCAGCACGCCAGGCCTCCCTGTCCATCACCAACTCCCGGAGTTCACTCAGACTCATGTCCATTGAGTCCATGATGCCATCCAGCCATCTCATCCTCGGTCGTCCCCTTCTCCTCCTGCCCCCAATCCCTCCCAGCATCAGGGTCTTTTCCAATGAGTCAACTCTTCGCATGAGGTGGCCAAAGTACTAGAGCTTCAGCTTTAGCATCATTCCTTCCAAAGAAATCCCAGGGCTGATCTCCTTCAGAATGGACTGGTTGAATCTCCTTGCAGTCCAAGGGACTCTCAAGAGTCTTCTCCAACACCATAGTTCAAAGCATCAATTCTTTGGCGCTCAGCCTTCTTCACTGTCCAATTCTCACATCCATACATGACCACAGGAAAAACCATAGCCTTGACTAGACGGACCTTAGTCGGCAAAGTAATGTCTCTACTTTTGAATATACTATCTAGGTTGGTCATAACTTTTCTTCCAAGGAGTAAGCGTCTTTTAATTTCATGGCTGCAGTCACCATCTGCAGTGATTTTGGAGCCCAAAAAAACAAAGTCTGACACTGTTTCTACTGTTTCCCCATCTATTTCCCATGAAGTGATGGGGCCAGATGCCATGATCTTCGTTTTCTGAATGTTGAGCTTTAAGCCAACTTTTTACTCTTCGCATGAGGTGGCCAAAGTACTAGAGCTTCACCTTTAGCATCATTCCTTCCAAAGAAATCCCAGGGCTGATCTCCTTCAGAATGGACTGGTTGGATCTCCTTGCAGTCCAAGGGACTCTCAAGAGTCTTCTCCAAAACCACAGTTCAAAAGCATCAATTCTTTGGCGCTTAGCTTTCTTCACCATCCAACTCTCACATCCATACATGACCACTGGAAAAACCATAGCCTTGACTAGATGGACCTTTGTTGGCAAAATAATGTCTCTGCTTTTCAACATGCTATCTAGGTTGGTCATAACTTTCCTTCCAAGGAGTAAGTGTCTTTTAAGTTCATGGCTGCAGTCACCATCTGCAGTGATTTTGGAGCCCAAAGTCTGACACTGTTTCCACTGTTTCCCCATCTATTTGCCATGCAGTGATGGGACCAGAGGCCATGATCTTCATTTTCTGAATGTTGAACTTTAAGCCAAATTTTTCACTCTCCACTTTCACTTTCATCAAGAGGCTTTTTAGTTTCTCTTCACTTTGTGCCATAAGGGTGGTGTCATCTGCGTATCTGAGGTTATTGGTGTTTCTCCTGGCAATCTTGATTCCAGCTTGTGCTTCTTCCAGCCCAGCGTTTTTCATGATGTACTCTGCATATACTTCCTTACCTGACCTTTAATATCTTCTATATCTAAAATGAGCAGTTATCAAAATAGACTGCAAAATATTTAAACATCAGAAATAGTGAAATTGTTGATGAAGGGCTTTAAGCTCTGAAAGGGAAGTTACTGAAGTAACACATACAAAAAATCAGTAGCAGTCTATATATTACCAGAATAGTCAAGCAACAGAACAGTAAAGACTTTTAACAAATTTTTTATATTTCTTTTTTCTTTCATTTTTGTGATAATATGGATATGCAAAAAAGTGTAAATAGCCTCTTTCTCTCAGAAAACGTTTAAAACATAGTATCAGAGGTGAAGGAAACAGACTGAGTATCCATCCCTCACTGGAGGCAATTCATAGATTGTCTTCAAGATGTACAATAATCCCCTGAGCATGTATAAGGCTGAAGTGAAGTCATTCAGTTGTCTCTGACTCTTTGCAACTCCATGGACTGTAGCCTACCAGGCTCCATCCATGAGATTTTCCAGGCAAGAATACTGGAGTGGGTTGCCATTTCCCTCTCCAGAGGATCTTCCCGACCCAGTGATCGAACCAGGTCTCCTGCATTGCAGGCAGACGCTTTACCATCTGAGCCACTAGGGAAGCCCTAGACAAGTGGATTTCAGTATTTTTCTTAGCTGAGAATCTGTATCCTCAGAGACAAAGGGACACTGAGCAAAGTTCAATGATATTACTTGCCCCTGAGATGATGATGCTAGCCTTCTCAGTCATCTCTCTGCCTCCATCAGTCCCTCTGTGATCCTTCTCCCGTAGAGCAGACAGGTGATTCTTTATAAAGCACCACACTTGTTCAACCCTTTCCAATGGCTTCTCACATACTTAGAGTAAAATCCCTCACATGGCTTTCAATGCCTACAGAATCAGCCATGGCCACACTCCCGCCTCTGAATCTTCCTTTTTGTCCCCTTCCTCACAGTACGCCATGCTCACTGATCTCCTTTCTGTTCCTTAACCATCCACGTGTGCTCTGGCAGTAGGGCTGTCTCACTGGCTGTTCCATACATCTCTCCTTCAGCTCTTTCACAGATTGGCTCCTCCTTGTCATCTGGGTCTCAGTTCAAATGACACCATGCCACAGAAATCTTCCTTGAATGCTTGATCTGAACATATCCTTCAGCCACTACCTGATACATTCTTTGTGATTTTCACAGCACTCATCACCATCTGAAATCATTTTGCTCATTTACCTGGCTGTCTCTTTCTCTAGCAATATTGTCTCCTTGAGAACAGGGACCATGTCATCCTCGCCTATGATATCCTCAGCTCATTGGGTAAATGACTTAGTTTTGTAGGTGACAAACTGGGGCTTGGAGAGGGGAAATGGCTTAGGCAAAATGCTGTAGCTCATGAAAAGCGGAGATCACCATGCAATTCACACCTCTTGAAATCAATTCAGAACCTTCCTTGTAAACTCTTAGTTCAGTAAAAGGGAAATTCCACTATAAGTGGTTAGAAGTTTATGAAGGTAAAACTGAATACTGCTCACTGATTCATTAAATTTAATAAGAATTATTTGGCAGCAGTCTGATCAACAGTGATTCCATTTTAGTACATTTACCATTATAACTGAATGCTCTGTTCATTGGCTGTTTCTATTAACATTCATTTTCAAAGACTGGCTTGCAACGCTATCATTTATCATTTTACATGTTCTTCAGCCACTTACAGTACCAAGAAACATAATATCAATAACAATGCTGTTACAGTTCAGCTCAGTTCAGTCGCTCAGTCATGTCTGACTCTTTGCGACCCCATGAATCGCAGCACGCCAGGCCTCCCTGTCCATCACCAACTCCCGGAGTTCACCAGACTCATGCACATGGAGTCCGTGATGCCATCCAGCCATCTCATCCTCTGTCGTCCCCTTCTCCTCCTGCCCCCAATCCCTCCCAGCATCAGGGTCTTTNAAGTTAAAGAAGCAGGGTGACAATATACAGCCTTGACGTACTCCTTTTCCTATTTGGAACCATTTGTTGTTCCATGTCCAGTTTTAACTGTTGCTTCCTGACCTGCATATAGGTTTCTCAAGAGGCAGGTTAGGTATTCTGGTATTCCCATCTCTTTCAGAATTTTCCACAGTTTATTGTGATCCACACAGTCAAAGGCTTTGGCATAGTCAATAAAGCAGAAATAGATGTTTTTCTGGAACTCTCTTGCTTTTTCCATGATCCACCAAGTGTAATTGATGACCCATGATTGGATGCTTGAACAAAAATGCCTGCTACTTCGATTCAGAAAAAAAGTAAGTGTGTGTGTGCAAAGAGAGAGGGGAGGAAAGAAAGAGATAAACAGAAATGGCAAAATATTACCAGTGACTCTTGGTGAAGAATGTACAAATATTGGCTACTGTTATTTCAACTTTTCTGTAGTTTAATAAGAGTTTTTCAGAATTAAGAGGTTGGGATAAGAGGAACAGTTAGAACAAGGAGATTAGGAGGTAATCATTTGAGAATACAAGGCACGAAAGGACTTAAGTGGTAAGTATGAGGTAGACTCAGTCGTGTAGGTTATGTTTTTGAGGTGGGCTTTAATCTGTTAATGGACAGGAATCAGCAGGAGACAGGTAATCGGTTCCTGTAGTTGGAAAATGAAGTTGACTCTGGTACACAAAAGTATCTTTATATTATGGAACATCTTGTCTTTAAAGTAAAAAATAGGTTTAACTGGCATCATCTTTTATGATTCTTCTTTATTCTTTTGTGCTCTCATATATTTATTTGAGATAAATAAATCTCTGATCTGATCTGGTCTGATCATATTTAACCCCTTTCTGGAATTATCCGGAATTTGTATTCTCTTACAGGACAGTATAGTTTTTTTTTTTTTTTTAATTTACTGTTAAACCAACTTCTGACTATTTGCATTAAAGCATATGGCTTTTTATTAATAGTTGCAAATACTGATTTTTCAGAACAACACTTTAGGTGAATGCTTCTCAACTTAGAATGTGTATACTGAACACCAGTTGAAGAACAGTTTTTGATTCAGAAGGACTGAGATAAAGCCTGATACTTGAATTTCTGAGAAGCTTCCTATTTATGCCAAAACTGATACTTCTGCTCTTGACCCACAGTTTGAATAGCAAAGATCTAGAACATGATTCTCAGTGAGGTGATGGAATCATACGAGTTGCGTATTATAATCTTCCCGGGATGGTGACTTACTTATCTTTAAATTAGCATTCCTACCTCCCCAATAAAATCTAAATTCCTTTCCTGGGCCAACAGGTCCTCCTCCTTGATCGGACCCTTGCCCATTGGCCATTGCTTCAACCTTTTATTTGCTGGCCACACTGAACTTTTGATTCATTGAATGCACCAAGCCTTTACCACCTCAGGGCCTCTGTACTTAACATTTCCTCTTAGAATGCACTTCTCCTGGCCTCACAGTTGGCTTTATATTATCCGTTAAGGTTTCAGCTTATTGACATCCTCATAGCAAAACCTTAGTTGGCCATCCTGTTTATTAAATACTTCTTCCAGGTTACTAGGTACCATTATTCTTTTGCTATCTTTCCTATTACTGATTTATTTATTTCCTGTAATTTTCTCTATTATAATTTAAGTTTCTTAAGGGCAGGGACCTTGTCTGTCTTGTTCACTTTGTATCCCTGGGCTTAGAACCATACCTAAAACATAGTTCAGTTCAGTCACTCAGTCGTGCCTGACTCTTTGCGACCCTTTGGACTGCAGCATGCCAGGCCTCCCTGTCCATCACCAACTCCCAGAGTTTACTCAAACTCATGTCCATTGAGTTGGTGATGCGATCCAACTGTCTTATCCTCTGTTGTCGCCTTCTCCTCCTGCCTTCAATCTTTCCTAGCATCAGGGTCTTTTCCAATGAGTCAGTTATCGCAAGAGGTGGCCAAAGTATTGGAGTTTCAGCTTCAGCCTCAGTCCTTCCAATAAATATTCAGGACTGATTTCCTCTAGGATGGACTGGTTGGATCTCCTTGCAGTCCAAGAGACTCTCAAGAGTCTTCTCCAACACCACAGTTCAAAAGCATCAATTCTTTGGCACTCAGCTTTCTGTATAGTCCAACTCTCACATCCATACATGACTACTGGAAAAACAGTAGCTTTGATAGACGGACTTTTGAAGGCAAAGTAATGTCTCTGCTTTTTAATATGCTGTCTAGGTTGGTCATAACTTTTCTTCCAAGGAGTAAGAGTCTTTTAATTTCATGGCTGCAGACACCATCTGCAATGATTTTGGAGCCCAAGAAAATAAGTCTGTCACTGTTTCCACTGTTTCCTCATCTATTTACCATGAAGTGATGGAACCAGATGCAATGATCTTAGTTTTCTGAATGTTGCATTTTAGCCCAACTTTTTCACTCTGCTCTTTCACTTTCATCAAGAGGCTCTTTAGTTCTTCTTTGCTTTCTGCCATAAGGATGGTGTCATCTGTATATTTGAGGTTATTGATATTTCTCCCAGCAATCTTGATTCCAGCTTGTGCTTCATCCAGCCCAATATTTCTCGTGATATACTCTGCATATAAGTTAAATAAGCAGGGTGACAATATATAGCCTTGATGTACTCCTTTCTCTATTTGGAACCAGTCTGTTGTTCCATGTCCAGTTCTAACTGTTGCTTCTTGACTTGCATACAGATTTCTCAAGAGGCAGGTCAGGTGGTATTCCCATCTGTTTAAGAATTTTCCACAGTTTATTGTGATGCACAGAGTCAAAGACTTTGGCATAGTCAATAAAGCAGAAATAGATGTTTTTCTGGAACTCTCTTGGTTTTTTGGTGATCCAGCAGATGTTGGCAATTTGATTTCTGGTTCCTCTGCCTTTTCTAATACCAGCTTGAACATCTGGAAGTTCACAGTTCACATACTGTTGAAGCCTGGCTTGGAGAATTTTGAGCGTTGCTTTACTAGCATGTGAGATGAATGCAGTTGTTCGGTAGTTTGAGCGTTCTTTGGCATTGCCTTTCCTGAAGAAGGAAATGGCAACCTACTCCAGTATTCTTGCCTGGAGAATCCCATGGACAGAGGAGCTTGGTGGGCTACAGTCCATGGATCGCAAAGAGTCGGACATGACTTCACTTACACTTTCTTTGGGATTGGAATGAAAACTGACCTTTTCCAATCCTGTGGCACTGCTGAGTTTTCCAAATTTGCTGGCATATTGAGTGCAGGACTTTCACAGCACCATCTTTCAGGATTTTAAATACTTCAACTGGAATTCCATCACCTCCACAAGCTTTGTTCGTAGTGATGCTTCTTCCTAAGGCCCACTTGACTTCACATTCCAGGATGTCTGGCTCTAGGTGAGTGATCATACTGTCGTGATTATCTGGGTGGTGAAGATCTTTCTTGTATGGTTCTTCTGTTTATTCTTGCCACCTCTTCTTAATATCTTTTGCTTCTGTTAGGTCCAGACCATTTCTCTCCTTTATTGTGCCCATCTTGGCATGAAATGTTCCCTTGGTATCTCTAATTTTCTTGAAGAGATCTCTAGTCTTTCCCATTCTATTGTAGATACTCCATATCGTATTGTATGTATTGTAGATACATAGTAGATACTGCGTAATTTTTTGTTGAATGAAAGAATGAACAAATGAACCTGCCTAGGTTCTGAAGGTAATTCTTAGCTGAGCTTGATGCCATGGTGGTAAATATTGGCAGAAGGAGTGCCTCTGATTGATAGTAGTAGGATTGAACAACACAGTTCTGAGCTTTAGTACAGATAGTTTATTATGTTCTTTTGCTGCTGAACCTTTCTTATATGGTATCCAATTATTACTCATTTTTCCTCTTTGCATAGAAAACTTCCTCTCCAATTTAGTCTCATAAAACTACCCACGGCTGTACAGTGAATGTTTATTTTAAGTATATGCATGAGTAGAGTTTGGTATATATAATTACCCAAGTTAATAGTAATGTTCATTCAATAGATACTAATTACAAAGTTGGAATTTGACCAGGATGTTCAGAAGGATGACATTCCTACTTTTAGATAGTGAAAACAAGTTCTTTTGTGATCACATTTAATCATAATGTTGAGATTACTCTTATTAAGAATATAAATCTAGATGTAGTGTTAGTGAGAGGGTGCTTTCTCAGTTTTTCCTATTGTACTGGTTCAATTCTGGTTCAGCTAGCAAATAAATCACAACCCACTCCCTACATTGCTTGTGTTTTCCCTAAAGGCCTCCTCTGATTACCTGCTAACCTAACTCTGCTTAAGAGTTATAAAATCTGACAAAAATCACAGTTTAAAATTTGCTCCAGGCTAGCCATAAAAAACATCTCTTTTTCCTGTGTTGTATCTAACTATTTCTGAAACATCGTCTTGATAGCCTTTTGCAATCAGAGTATGGAGAGTCTCTTGGAATAAAGTCGCTCTGGTGACTTTCTTTTCCCCAAGAGTTTTCAGTGTCTTCAGATTCAGCCTCATTTGACACTATTAGTTTAGCTCCTTTTTGCCCCTCTCTTTATCTTTCATTAGTGCCAAGTATCGTAGCCAGTAAGAATCCATAAAATGAACTGAGTAGAAGCTTGCTCGCCTGATCTGCATCTTCCCTTAACTATCTGTCTATCTACATCTCCCCTTACCATCTCCTCCTCTCTATCCCAGAACTTTATCTCTCAGTCTTGGGCAGAATGCACCACTGCAGAGGAAAACCAGAAGAAAAACTGAAAGGTAAGTGGAACAGAAGAGACGAGAACACAGAAAATGACAGGGCAGGGACTGCAACTAGCTGATGAAAGGACATAAGCGAATATGACTGACGAGAGGCAGGGAAAATTCTAGAGAACTCAGAGGCTAAAAATTAAATGTGGCTAAATTAATACTTAGAAAGGAGAACTTTTAAAAAGTATGTTCTTCAAAGGGCATTAATTAGGTTTTTATGTCCTGGGAGATTACTTTTGAAGAGGATGGTGTAGAATTTCAGTTATATATAAATGACACTTCTAAATGCTCAGACTTTTCTCCAGAAGAGTGTGAACCACCACTTTGACCTAATTGACAGTATTTGTTTACTTAGCCCTTTTTGCCTCCCTCTGAAGGGAAGGTAAATCTCAGCTCAGCATCTTTTGATTTATTGCAAATCAGCCACAGCTTTATTAATGAGATTTTAACAGATTGCCTTAGTTAAATGTTGATTAGATGAAAGAAAAAAAATACATTCACATAATATTAAGTTTGTAGCTTTCAGTATTCTCTTAGTTGGAGATTAGAGAAAGATTGTGTGTTTGGAGACTAGCAATAATAGAGTGTAGGGAATTCCCAGATGGTCTGTGCTCCCAATGCAGGGGCACGGGTTCGATCCCTGGTTAGGAACTAAGATCCCACATGCTGTGCAACACAGCCAAAAAAAAAAAAAGACTGCAGAGAATTTAGTAACGTACCCGAATATGCCTCAGAATGTATTTGGTATAATAAGAATCAAAGTCCTACATTTAGCCTGGGTCTCTTAGTTTTGACCAACATTGTTCAGCAACCCTTGAAGTTACCCAGGACAATAAAAAGGCAAGAATAAGTCAGTGGCCATTATCAAAAAATGGTTATTCAGTACAAGAGATAGTGCACAGAGTAGATTGGAAGCTGAGATTATAATGAATGTAAGCAGGAAAATAAACAGTTGAGAGAGATATATCAACAGAGCTTTGAGATCTTGGAGATTTGAATGTCTGGATCTCAGGGATTTCCTGAGCATTGGACAGAACCTGAAATTCTCAGTGTCCTAGTCTGTTGATCAGTATTATGATGTCAAAGATATCTGTCTGCTCCTCTTTCAAGTCTTCTGGTCCCCCCTGCTTGAACCTTGTTTAAATCGGACAAATAGATTAAAGAAATTAGCCAGTGGTATAGAAGGAAGATTGGACCAAAAATCGGAGGTATGTGATTCTTGGACTTCAGTTTCTATAACATAAAGAGTACAGGATATCCTAGACCCCTTCTACCTCTAAAATGCTGATTCTGCAAACAGGAAAGTTTGAGATGGGTGACAGCAGTGGATGCGTCATGCCTTGTTCTGTTCTGCCTTCACCAAACTCCCCTGAGTCCAATGGAGGCACATCCCTTTTATTTATTTTATTACTTCCTGTGTTTCTTGGAATGCTTTGGTTCCAGAGTGCTTCAGGCATCACTGTGCGTGCAGGTGGAAGAGACTGAGTAGGCGGGGGCATTTCACTCCCACCCCCCATTCTGTTTTAATGTTGTGGTAGCTTGTGTGTGTGTGTGTGTGTGTGTGTGTGTGTGTGTGTGTGTGTTAGCTATATATATGATAACATTTATACCACTGTTTTAGTTGAGCATACCTTTTTTTTTTTTTTTCCCCATATCATGAAAGCAGTAACTGAGAGAGTATGTCCTTGTTAAAGAGCCTCTATACCTCAGGCCTCCTTTGCAGGCACTACAGAATGAGCTTCATGTTGATAAAACCAAGAGCTAGGTCCTGGGTCCACACATGCTAACGGCTTGCTCCTCAGTGTCACTCGCTGACCTGGCCATGCTGTGGAAACTTTTTAGAAGTGCAGAATCTTGGGCCCCACTCCAGACCTGCTGAGCCAGAATCTGCATTTTAACAAGAGCCCCAGATGATTCATTTGTACACTGAGTTTGGGAAGCCCAGTAGCAGTCCAGGTCTCATCCAGCTTCCAGGGCTCTTCACCTCACATTACAGAACACACAGCAGATGGAGTGTGTCTTTAGGAGAATTTAGTTTGATCTTGACCATCCTTTGGAAGGGTGGAGGGAAAAAGGACACTTGAAGTTTATACCTGTCTTTCATCCCAGTGTACTATGATCCTCTAAATTTCGGCTTATATTACAGTGTTTTCTTAGGTTTCAATCTGTCATTCCCTTTCATTTCCCTCTTATACCATCACATCCATTTAAATCTCACCTTCTGAAGAGCTCAGCTGTAAGTGTCTTAAGCACCCTTGAACCACCATCTCCCATTCCTAGTCTCTTTGCCTTGTATTTCTTCCTCATTTGGGACTGAAATACTGAACATGATTTTCACAGAACCAAAAGCTTGTATAATTTACCATTAAGTAGAAATTATAAGGGTTTTTCATATTCAACATGTAAACTTTTTTAAGGATTCAGTTTATGGATTAAGTAGTATTTTATTTTCTATTTCTTTTTCACTTGCCATTTGATATTTTTATTCTATTTGATGTCTTGAAGAACAAATAGGAAAGAACCTGAAATCTCAAATCACATGTTTAGGCTCATTGGTTTTGGTGGGGATAATTTGTAAATATCGCGACTTCACTTTCACTTCTCACTTTCATGCATTGGAGAAGGAAATGGCAACCCACTCCAGTGTTCTTGCCTGGAGAATCCCAGGGACGGGGGAACCTGGTGGGCTGCCGTTTATGGGGTCGCACCGAGTCGGACATGACTGAAGCGACTTAGCAGCAGCAGCAGCAGCAGCTGAAATATAATTGTGTATTCTCTAATACAACATAATTTTGTTGTCTACATCCAATTTTCAGATTATAATAATGTGTGTGTATGTGTAAAATAATAACATAAGGTTCTTTTCATTTTGCCTCCAAAAACTCCATTGTTAGTATTTGAGTTATAAGTTGAGTTATAAATCCTCCTTCCAGAATCTCCCATCTTGCCTTAGTTCACATCCTCTGACATAAGGCTATTTCCGCAGTTTCCCTACTCTGTTCCTACCAGTGGGCCTTATCCAGGAGCCATCATTCATGGCTATTAATTTATTGACTAACCTGGTAAGAAGTGCTCCAGAATATCACCATGTGACTAACTATTGTAAAGTGTAAGTGAAAGACTGGTGAATTGTCAGAAGTAGGCGATTGACAGTTCTATGTCAGGGGCTGAGGTTGTAGCTTACAGGCGCTTTCCCTGCAGAGGGTGGTGGGCCTCCCCCCTAGCCAGCCCCACACTGTCTCTAGTCTCCAGAAGAGATTCTTAACCACTTGCTGTTGATCCTGCAGAGATTTGATTATCAGAAATTTATATTATTTTTCTTTGAAGAATTATGTATCATAATTCTTATAATTCTGTTTTGTAGCTGGTTTATCAACTTCAGTATTAACAAGTTCTTAAAACTTTTATATTTATACTTAAATTATTATATTAACTAATATTTTGTATACTTTTAATTCTAGTAGATTAAAATAGTAATATTTAGATATTTAAAAAAATTTACCTTTTAGCTTTTTTATCAACAAGTTGATGATATCTGCTCAACCATATGATATCTGCTCTTAGTGGTTTAAGTCTTCTGATACTCATCTTTTCTTTACTCATTTGGTTTTAGGATCAGTTGATATTTGTTTTGTTAGTCATTATAAATGTGAATTTTTATGAATAACGAGTCTCTAGGAAGAAGAGGTTTGCATAGACTATCCCCATATTGAATTGCTACCTGCTTCAGCTTGTGTGTTTGTGTACCCTCCCCCCCCACCATATAAATGTACTCACTGTACAGTATTGTAAATGGTTGCATTGTGTGATTTTGTTTTCAAGATCCTCTTTCACTCTTTTCTAAGAGTGGTGACAGTAGCTTCTCTATGATGCATTAGTAATCACAGGTCACACTATGCTTTTCTTAGTTGAAGCCTGTATTTCAGGCTCCATAATTGTCAAAGTGGTGTGATCAATTTTAAATGCCTAAATGAAAAAAAGCATTTTGCTATCACAAAATTTTATATTCTTTAAACTGTACTTAAGTAATGAGTATGTTCTCCTTTTTTAGGTGCGCTTTGTAAAGAATATAACTTCCTGGAAAGAGATGAAACCAGGGTTTTATCATGGGCACATTTCTTATTTGGATTTTGCAAAGTAAGTTATACCCAAAATTATATGCAAAAGAATGCTTTGTACTTTAGCAACCTAAAAAGGGATAAAGTTATTAAATAATTAGTACTGGCTTGTGTTTGCCACTTTAGATATGGAATTTAAATATACCTTCTAGTGTTTTACTGCCCTCTAGTGTTCATAAATTGATTATTGTCATGTTAATTTTAGAAATTTAAGGTAGATAAGTATAGCTAGCAGCAGTAGCAGCAAATATAGGTAATGCCTTTTAAAGTTATTTATCATTATATTTCTGCTTCATGTGCAATCAAATAACACTATTTTAGGAGAGTTCCAAGTTTTAACCTGGAAGCCAGTCGAATTATGACTTACCACATCATTGACTGAGAACAGAGAAAGCAAAGAAGCCATTACTCAGTTATTGATAACCTGAAGTGTCTGCTTCTCAGCCAAGACACGTTTCCCCTTTGGCTACCTTGTTTAGCTTTACAATTGAGATATAAAAAGACTTTTTTTAAAGTGATTTTTCTTTATAGTGATTTGCCTGAAACTGGACATAAATAACTCTAATTTTCCATGTTTGGGGGAAGGCATAGGATCAAGGTATTCCTGTCATAACTCTTTCAAGGAAAGTTAATCAAGTATAGATAGGCCTTTGTACAGTGTCCGAGCACTCTGTGCCTCCCCCTAGAGTTTGTGCCACATTAAGTACTAATCAGAAGACTGATTAAAAGGAATATTCTAAATATGTATAGTTTGGTGAATCTATTTAAACATTTTTTTTGTAGCACATAGAGTATTATTGTTGGAAAACCTCAAATGCAAATCTTTTCCCTAATAAAACTAATTCCAAAAACATTAAAAATGTTTTTAAATATTATTTTTTGTTATGTGGACCATTTTTAATGTCTTAATTGAACTTGTTAGAGTGTTGCATCTATTTTATTTTTTTGGCTACGAGGCACGGGGAATCTTACTTTCCAGATCAGGGATTGAACCCACGTGGGAAGGCAAAGTCGTAGCCACTGGACTGCCAGGGAAGTCCCCTACTTTTAAATTATTTAATCTTAGATGTGTTTACTCAGTCATTTCTTTAGCAGTCATGACTTCAGAGTAATATATCCCCTTGTATTTGACAACTTCAAAGAGCATTCTGTGTAAAATCCAAAAGTTAAATTGATGTCCCACTATCATTTCACCTTTTCAAATTTGAAAAGAAAAACAGTTGAATGAAATATTACAAATTCACATTGATAATAAATCTCAACTTTTTTGGAAAGCAAGTAATTAAAAGGACTCTCCCAAATGTTACATACATGAAATACATGTATGTACATTTTTCTATAAATTATTCATACAGCAATATTGAAAACATTTTATAGGCAGCTTTAAAATAAACTAATTATTTTTCTTTGCAGAGGGACTGAACCAATTTCATAAACTTCATTCATATGCATATTCCCTCAGGGCTGCATTATCCTTCGATTCAATGTTTGTTACCTTTCACGTAAATGATTTCTTTTTTTTCCTACACATAGCTTGGTTTCATACTTGAGGTTTTCATTATTAAAATAATATTGAGTACTTTTGCTTTTGGCAAAAGTCTTAGAATGAAGCTCTGGTGTATACTAGGGTTCTTACAGTTGAAAAAATACAAAGTTCTTGGAAAGATTAATCTCACGTGTTAAATACTGCTATGAACGTTTAAGGATTTGAATATTTTCATAATATGTTTCATTTTATTGGAAGCAAAAAGTATTGTGAAAAATTTTGATAGACCTTTACAAGATTTTAAACAAATACCTTAAAAAAATCAAGGAGAAAATGTATTTTGATGTGTATAGTCACAAACTATTTTAGATATAATTAGTATCTTTTAAAATGATTTTTAGTTTGACTGTCATACTCACCACAAGTAAGGAAGAGAGGAAAAAAACATCACCTTACCAGTTTTTAAAATAGTTTATTCTTTAAAACATATTCTTGACTGGTGTAGTACCTTGTGGAGTCCATTAAAATACTTGCCTTCAAGGAAAAAATGGTCAAATTCGATGAAAGAAATATTTAATCACATAGCTTTTCAATTGCCTTAGCAGAAACACTAAAAAGAGTACAAACCCAGGAAACCTAGGCAGTAAGATGGACAAATAAAATTGAAAAGTGCTTTCTAATTTAGACTGGTCACAAGAAGCACACATTTTATTTGTAAACCCATATCTGCTTAAGCTATATTTTGATTATGTTTATCTGGTTTTGTTTAGAACTTTAGAATAAGAACAAAAATATCTTCTTGTTATAGTTGTGTTCCTGTCCTGTCTTGTCTTAACCTTATCTCATTCCTTTTTGTCTTAACCCTATTCTTACATTTTTAAGCACATTTCCTAGTTCTTCTTTCCATTTTTCTATTTAGTGTTTAATTACTGTTTTTATTTGGTGGACAAACAATTTTAAAATAACATAAACTAATTACGAATTTAGAAACTTTCCAGTGGAAAGAAAATTGTATAGGTTAAGACATTTTCAAATGTCCTAGGTTACATACAGACAGTATAAAGTTGAACAAGTTGGAGTTCTTATTCTCAGTGAGTTCACTGAAGCCCCCCTTTTTTTCCCTATAATTATCAGTTCATTTTGGTTCATTATAAACAGTGAAAATATTCAGATTATTCTGTTTAAAATTCATACCACTCATTTATCAGCAGTATCTACTATTCCCACTTTGATTTTCTTCATATTTTGCAAAGAAAAATATTTGAACATCTTTCAAAAGCCTTTTTCAGAATATTTTCAAGAATAATGTCCAGCTGAAACTAATGCTGGTTTTGATCAGACGCTGCTCAGAATTTTTTTTTTTTATGATCTAGCTACCTAGGGTCATACGTCATCATCCGGGCTCAGAAAGATATTTGGACATTTTTTTTAAATACAGCAGTTAGTTTTATTCAGGCCCATGTGAGGGGTGTACTGCCTTTGTTGGTCATCCCCAGGAATGAATATGGGCTAACATCACCGTCATTTTGGTTTCACTGTATCACCCTAGTTGTTTTTTCACAACAACTGAGATGAATCAGTAAAGAAGCAGGTATGTCAGGATAAGAAACAAATAATTAAATGCTTCACTAGAGGGTAATAAAGTGTTAGTATTTTAGGCTGAGGGTTTATAATATATAGATTCTGTGTGATTGTCCCTTTTGCTTTATATTTCTCTGCTGAACCAGTTAAGTTTGTACCACTTTCTACATCTTTTAGCAAAGCTGTCACAACACTGCAGAAACATTTAAAAAATTATTTTAACCATTCTGAGTAATATGTGAGAGTTACCTTTTCATTGCTCTTGTGTTACTAGCTCTTTCTGTGACATCGATCCTGTAGATGATAAGAGGGAATCTCTCGGGTCAGCTGTGCCGTGCCAAGTCACTTCAGTTGTGTTAAACTCTTTGTGACCTTGTAGTCAGATCTGCAGTTAAATCTCCCTCAGTTCCTTCCCAGCTCAGCAGTCTCAGACACATGACTTTAGATCTTCAGTTTTCCGTTTGTGAAATGAGATAATTAACTACTTTATGGGTGGTTGTGAGTGTTAAAATGTAATATGAAGCAGTTCGTTTGTGACTCACACAGAGCCATGTTAGCCAGTCCCTTAAAACTCTGACTTTGTTCAGTTACTGTGATGTCTTACTGGTGTTTCCTTCTCCCTTTTTGAGTTTGTGCTGACCCTCCTTATTCCCAACTCCAAATCAGGAATTGCCCAAGATTCTGTCTTTGCCTCCAATATTGTCATTTGAGAAGTTTACCCATTTTTATTTATCAAAGCATCCAAAGAAGAAACTTCAGAGTCATTTTGAATCACCCTTTTCTTTGCCACATGGATCTAGTCAGTCACCAAGTCTTTTTGAATGGCTTCTTAGTGTACTGCTTCCAGTACTCATGCAGTTGGGTGCATGTGTCAGTGGTTAGTTTCTTTCTGGGGAGTAAGGATGGAGGCAGAACAATTTCTGTCCACTCACCAGTTTCTGGACACTTGGGTTTTTTCCAGCTTTTGCTGATTATGAGTAAAGTTAACAGAATATTTGCATATAGGTTTTGTGTGGACACGGTGTCTTCGTTTCTCTTGTGTAAAACCTAGAAGTGAGATTGCTAGATTGTAAGACACTGCTAAGCAGTTTTCCCAGTGACTTTATTATTTTGCTGTGTATCCTCACTATCATTTGGTAATGTTAGACCACCCCTCCTATTTTTAAAAAATTGTCCCATTTTAATAGATGAATGCTCATTTCAAGAAATAGTTATTTTAAAAATCTTTTGTTCTTAATATCATTGTCAGTGGGACCAATAAATACCAACAGGTTATTCACTATTTTTGAAACAAGACAATGGGAATTTACTGTAGCAGATTTTGGAGGTTTCTAGGAATGCTTTAGGGATAAGAGAGTCCAGAATAAATGTGTACAGTCCTCCCTTGTTATTTACAGTTTCCACATCTGCGAATTAATCTAACTGCAGATCAACTATGTATCAGTGTCCCTTGTGTGAGACTGCTACTTAACTTGAAATATTAAATCTAGTGTGAGCAGAAATCTCAAAGTGTAATAACTTCATGAAGACTCTTCAGCCCTCCTTCAGCTTCATCATCTTCTAGTTATCAAGGTTCCTTTCAAATGTTCTGAGTGTGCACTTCTTCTTTTAACTATTCTTGATGTTCATTCATCTGTCCAGGCTATATAGAGTGTGGGTGTAAAGAAATGTTCCTGGTTTGTCTTCCTTATTGTTACACCATGTATGCTAATACAGCAAGAATAAAGTTTCTTACCAACTTGCTGCTCAGATTATATTTTTTCCCTTTTGATCATCATTTAACATGACAGATTCTTACGAAATATGTTCTTCTCTTCCTAGAAAAATTGCGTTCTAATGGGTCAATAATAGTTAAGTTTCCTGGAGTGAAGATGAGTTTCCCACTGTTCCGTCTGAGCTCTCCCAAGGAATTGCTCAGATGACTGGCCAGGGTTAAAGCTGAGTCTACAACTACAGAATGTATTTTTCCACTGGTATAAAACTACCTGGCTGGCCAGAGATGTAAACGTGCAAACTTGGTTCCTAACTGGTTGAGCTAAATGGTCCAGTGCTGTTTTATCATGCCTGTTTTCAGTTATAATTCTTTGCTTCCATGTCTACATGCCCATACTCTGACTTATAAATAATAACTCTTATCCATTTTCAGAATAAGTTCACATTATCTCATTAAAAATTATGTTTCACACAGATAAATGCCACCTAAAGCCATGCCCCAGAAAGTCATTCCCAGACAGCAAGAAGAATTTTGTCAAATGCCATATCCCTCTTTCACTTCTACTTGGTAAGAATCACCATCTGTTCCACATTTCAGGGACTAGGAGAAAAGAGGAGGCATTGATAGGAGATCGTCTAGGAGGAGGTAATTCCCAAGGGGATAGCTCAGGTGGATCAGTGGCTAATAATACAGACGATAAAGGAGGTGCCCAGGGAATCTCACAATCTAAGAATGGAGTCATTGCCCCACTGTCCTGCCCTTTCCTGTTACAAGACTCTTGGCTCTCTCAGTTAAGGTAGCAGTGTGTATCCCTAATGCCTCCCAACCCTCTTCTCACCGGTGAGTACATTGTTCCACGGAAAGGCCTTTGTAAGTAGCCAATTCACAGCAGTTCATTCGCCTAATTCTAATACCCAACACCTGTCTGACATCATGCTAAACATTAATGATAAAGCTATGAACCAGAGAGAAAGTCTTCTTCCCTTATGGAGCTTCTACTCTGATACCTAATTTGACAATGCCATAATATTTGCAACAATACTGTTTTCCTCTTGTAAAAATTGTGAGAAAAATTTTACTGCATGTTGTTGATTTTATAGGTTTATGAGTTGATCATTGAAAAAATATACCCCAAGCTCTGATCAACCAACTCACAAATTTAATAGTGTTTTGCCAAAAAGTTCTCTGTTCAGTCCAGTTCAGTCACTGAGTTATGTCCAGCTCTTTGCAACCCCATGGGCTGTACCCCAACAGGCTTCCCTGTCCATCGCCAACTCCCAGAGCTTGCTCAAACTCGTGTCCATCAAGTCGGTGATGCCATCCAACTATCTCATCCTCTGTCATCCCCTTTTCCTCCCGTCTTCAGTCTTTCCCAGCATCAGGGTCTTTTCAAATGAGTCAGTTCTTCGCATCCAGTGGCCAAAGTATTGGAGTTTCAGTTTCAGCATCAGTCCTTCCAATGAATATTTGAGACTGATTTCCTTTAGGATTGACTGGTTTGATCTCCTTGCAATCCAAAGAACTCTCAAGAGTCTTCTCCAACACCACAGTTCAAAAAGCATCAATTCTTCTGGAAAAACTGTAACTTTGACTAGATGGACCTTTGTTGGCAAAGTAATGTCTGGTTTTTAATATGCGGTCTAGGTTGGTTGTAGCTTTTCTTCCAAGGAGCAAGCATCTTTTAATTTTCATGGCTGCAATCACCATCTGCAGTGATTTTGGAGCCCGAGAAAATAAAGTCTGTCCCTGTTCCCATTGTTTCCCCATCTATCTGCATGAAGTGATGGGACCAGATGCCATGATCTTAGTTTTTTGAATGTTGAGTTTAAGCCAAGTTTTTCACCCTCCTCTTTCACTTTCATCAAGAGGCTCTAAAGTTCTCTGTAGTTTTCGGTATTTCCATATGTACAAAAGATTTTAATGACTTAGACAGATGGCTTAATAGTGAGAAAAAGGACTGGAATTCAACACAGTTGACCCCTTTTTACACACAAAGCATTTCTTACAGAATCCAACCTATTTGTAACTTAGAAATGTCTCATTCAGTTACTTTTCAATAATTCAAAGGCTGAGAGAAGCAAGTTCTATCTTGGCATCTTGCTTTTTTTCTCTTCTGTGGTCTCTTTTCACTACTTATTTGCTAAGAATTTAGTATAAAATATTTATAGAATGTTTGTGTGTATGTGTGTAAGACATTGTAACAGGCAAAAGTAAGCAGGAAATGTGAAACTGGTTAGGTTAGCTATGTGCTTTTTGGGTGCCTTTGAAAAAAGATTTTAGTAAGAAGGGAAATTTAAGTTATAAGTCCATGGCGCCCCAAAGAGCTGGCCGTGAGTGAGGAACTGGGCATGCACACACACATTGTTGATTACAATTACCATGCTGTACATTAGATTCCATATCATGTCACTTATCTGCTGACTCAGGCTCCCTCCTGATGCCTATAGTGCCCTACAAGGCCCACGTGGTCTACATGCTCCCCCCCCCACGCCCCCGCCGCCGATGCTCTGTCATTACCCTCTTTCTGATGCTGCCTCAGCCATTTTGACCTTGCTGATTCTCAAAAATGCCCAGCACTTAGCTGCTTTAGGGCCTTCCTGCTTGGAAGTCTTATCTTCCTGAAGCACTTCCTCCCAGATATCGAAGGGGCTCTCTTCTCATCGCATAATAATAGTGCTGTGGTGGTTTAGTCTTGTCTGATTCTTGCAACCCTGTGGACTGCAGCCTGCCATGCTTCTCTGTCCATAGTATTCTCCATGCAAGAATACTGGAGTGGGTTGCCATTTCCTTCTCCAAAGGATCTTCCTGCCCTAGGGATTGAACCAGGATTGAACCTGGGTCTCCTGCTTGCAGGCAGATTCTTACTGACTTAGCTATGAGGCAAGCCAAATATAAAAAAAATGTAATAATAGTGCTGCCTCCCTGGAAAACCCTAGTTTGAGTTGTACTGTCCGTTTCTCCCTCTTCTCTTTCACTGTATCATTTCTCTCCTTAGTATTTTTACCATTAAGATATTTACTTATTTATTAGTTTACATCCTGTCTCTCTCTCCCAAGTAGAATGTTTACTTTGGCAAGATGAAAAATTTTGTCTTTTTTTTCCCCATTATTGTTTTCTTAATATTAAAATAGTTCCTGGCATGTATTAGATACACAAAAAAGTACTTTTTTGAATGAATTAATTAATAAAAAGAATAGGGAAATGTGAATGGCATTCTAGTTAAGGAAGACAATGAGCAAAGGCATGTATTGAGAACTAGAAGTATTATATGTTGGTGGGAGGTAGAAGAGGTGGACCTAATTATAACCGATAGATGATCTCTTATTTGTGGATAGTTGAAAATAAAGTTGGATCAATAAGGTGGGTCCCAAGACATAAGGCAAGCAGATATTAACAGCCAAGCAAAGGAGTTTGGGTTTGATGTCAACATAAACAGTGGTATCTCAGGTTCCTAAGGAGAATGATATAATCAGTGGTGTTTTAGGAAATATCAGTTGAGAATGGCCATGAAGGTAAGTTGAGAGGGAGAGAGATTGGATGCAAGAAAACTAACTATTATTATTAATTACAAAGCCACCAATTATCGCAGTACTCTAAGCAAGAGGCCTGCGAAGAGGGCAGTTGTGACAGGAAAAGAAGTGATGAAGGCAGATCAAATCTGTGGAAAACCTACAAAAGAAAAAATCAGAAGAACTTGGTAATTGTGTTAAAAAATGAAGAATAAAGGAAAGTGGAGAGTTGGGGTAACACTAAAGTTCAAGGTTGAGATAAGTGAGGATATGAGAGCAGGAACCAGCGAGACAATTCTAGGGTCTACAAGGATTGCTAAACACCTTCTGTGTTCTGTCAACTCTCTTCATTCCCTAAGGATGAATAATGCTGAAGACTTAATGTCTTTCTCTTCTATCTAGTTTTTAAAATTAGCACCACAGAGGGTAAGCGCAAATGGTCACACTTGTATGGATTTCTGCTGTGTCCATAAATAACAGTTACCTAGTTTGGTGGGCCAGAAATGAGAACTCATTGCTATATAAAATTGAAATGTTTTATGTAATTCTTGCTAGAAAAATTTAAGATTATTTGTCATTCAATTTTGCCCTCTCTCCTGTATCTTCATTTGTAATTGTAAAATTCTTACTACTTTATTGTAATATAGTCATGAAATATTTCCGAATCTCCACATACTCTATTTAAATTAATTCATATTTTTTCCATACAGAATTAATACCTCAAACTTATAATTTCAGAACATCCCAGACAGAATATAAGTGTTGATTTCAGCATTTAAATTTTATTCTGTTTCAGATTTGGAGTGAAGAAAAAGCCTATTTATATTAATGTCATAAGGGATCCTATTGAGAGGCTAGTCTCTTACTATTACTTTCTGAGATTTGGAGATGATTATAGACCAGGATTAAGAAGACGAAAACAAGGAGACAAAAAGGTAGTATTTTAGCTTCAGAATTTTTATAAAGATAATTGTTTATGAATTGCATGCAATGAACAGTGAATGCTTTTGAAATTTATTAATGATTATAAATATATATAAATATATTACTTGCTTATTGTGGAACATTTCAAAAGAACCAAAAGTATGAAAAAGCAAAAATAAAACTATTTTGTAGTTGATATTTTGGAGTGTATATTTTGTCCTTTTGAAAGTATTTTACTTTTGTTTCAGGACTGAATATTTGTTTTATTATAGCCCTATTAACAGTTTTCTGTGAGCTTACTATAGCTGTTCATAAATATGACATATTTGTTGTATACTTTGATTCTCTAAATCTTGATAATGAGAGTTGACACTGGTTTATGTATCTGTTTGGGGACCCTGTTTTGTTAAAACAGCTATTTTTTTCAGGCAAGATGAAAATTATAGCTCAACAGAGTTTTACTTAGCAGGTTCAGATTTGAGTTGTCTTCTATTGAAGTGAATCCTCCAGAGCAGCCCCAGACTTGCTTTCTTAAGAAACCTAACTCTGTCACTTTTTTGGTGGAACACCTTTGTTGGGACCACCCTGCTCACAGGGTTGCCCAACACATGGGAGATGCAGTCAGACAGAGCCTGCAATCACCCTCTCCTGCCTCATTTTCTCCCCTGAAGCGCCCAGTGCCTTGGTGTGAAATGTTACATTCCTCCAAATGTGTTAATCCTTTCATACTTTTTGCACACGTTTTGTTCCCTGTGTTTAGAATGTCTCTCCTTCACTCTGGAAAACTCTTTGTCCACCTTTAAGATCCAGCTCAAGTGTAACCTCTTTCATAAAGTCTTTTCTGACAGATAGCCATCTCCTTTTCAAAGCTCCCAGAGCACTCCATCGGAGAAGGCAATGGCACCCCACTCCAGTACTCTTGCCTGGAAAATCCCATGGATGGAGGAGCCTGGTAGGCTGCAGTCCATGCGGTCGCGAAGAGTCGGATGACTGAGTGACTTCACTTTGACTTTTCACTTTCATGCATTGGAGAAGGAAATGGCAACCCACTCCAGTGTTCTTGCCTGGAGGATCCCAGGGACGGGGGAGCCTGGTGGGCTGCCGTGTCTGGGGTCGCACGGAGTCGGACACGACTGAAGCGACTTAGCAGCAGCAGCAGAGCACTCCATTCATGTCACTATTTTTTAAATATTTATTTTGTGGTACTTGAATTATTTGTTTACATATATGTCTTCTCCAGAATCCTGTGAAATTCCAGAAGCAGGGACTATACTTCATTCACCTTTGTCAACACCACATCTACTATGGTACTTAGGTCGTCTGTAAACACTTAGCAAGTGGCTCAGTGAGGGAATTCTGTGCCTTTTAAACCTAGTGTTGCATAGCAATGATGCTGGATACTTGATGTATTATAGTAATTACCATCCAACAATTAATGTTTTCCTAAGTTAGCGGTGCCCTCTGTTGCATGAGAAGGCAGGGAATTTTTTTGTTTTATATTTACCTTTTCGTTTTTTAGAATTTGCTATTTGTTTCCTTGGTCTCAAAGCTTTAGGCAGAAGGTACTGATCCACACAGTACCCTTTTTTTCCCAGTGGACACTAAAAAAAAAATCTCTTACTATTATTTAATCTTCTAGAAAAAATATATACTTATATTAATACAGAAAGTCTGCAAAATTTTGTAAAATCTAGTAATGTAACTCTTTTGTGACCTAGTACTTCAAAATTTATCAGTAGTTATTTCTAAATTCACTTCAATGCCAACTGCTTCATTTCTTTTTTAATTTTAGCCCTATCATTTACACTAGCTTTTACTCAGTAATTGTCAGTATCCATCTCCCTCCTTCAACTAAAGGAATGTTAATGTTGGTAAGGAAAAGATTCACAGTCACATAGGTTCCTACATCCACCATTTGTCATGTCAGCTCTGGATACCATGGTTTTGTGGTTGCTATCCTATTTCATTTGGGGAATTAGGTAATAATACTACTTAATATAGCCAACAATAATAGCTCACATCTACTGAGTGCTTATTGTGTGTTAAGCTCTTTTTTAAGCCACATAGCATGTACCATTTCAGGTGGTCCCTACAATAATTCTATGGGACAATTGCTGTTATTCCTTCATATCTTTTAAATATTAGAGCAGCGGGGCCTACAGATGCAGACAGGCTTTTATCCAAGGAGAAATCAAGGGGGAGCTCCCTCTCAGCTTCCAATTTTCTGTAGAAAATGTGAAGCAAGATATTTGTAGAAAAGGGTTTGAATGTAAATGCCATCACTACCAAGCATCAAATTATGTTTAATTATTGACCTTCAATTATAGGAATTAAATATTTAAACTAATAATCTAGTGATCTAAGTGAAAAAGGTGATTATAACTTTGTTTCTCTAGTATGCTGAACTGAGTTTTGTGGGAGAGGAAGAGATCTGGACTAGAGTGTTTTTCTTTCATTTGTTTGTTTTTATTTTGTATTTTAAGACCTTGAAGTTTTATCAGATAAAACATTTATATATAGAAAATTTCATTTCTGAAATGTGGCCCAAATGTTTAGGAGAAGGCTAATAGAAGTTAGCAAACCAATGGGAAAATTCTGGTGGCCAGCATTTGAGTGACTGTCAACTTCTGTGATGTGATGTGAGTAGAGAAATCCAAGGGCTAGTGTTACTGCTGGAGTCAGGGACGCAGTTCCTCTTGATTGAGACCTTGGTGGAGTCACTCAAGTTTTACATAGTAAAGATGGTTTGAGTTGTGTTAACTTGATTTCTCTCACTTGGTTTACTTTTTTCATCACATATTTATAAAGAAATAGCAGAGGGACTTCCCTTGCAATCCAGTGGTTAAGACTCTGCTTCCAATGTAGGGAATGTGGATTCAACACCTGGTTAGGGAACTAAGATCTAAGATCCCACACACGTTGTGGCTTAACAATAAATAAAGGATAAAAGAAACAGGACTTCTGTTGTACACGAAGATCTGGCACACTCATGTACGGTTCACCAATTTCTGATTGTTTATAGTTTTCTTTTTATATCTTCTTTGTTATTGGCCTTCTTTGTGCTGTTTCTTTTAAGTTGGTACGTGAAACACCTCTGCCAAATGATAAGAAGGAACTATGCTGCTGCTGCTGCTAAGTCACTTCAGTCGTGTCCGACTCTGTGTGACCCCAGAGATGGCAGCCCACTAGGCTCCTCTGTATCTGGGATTCTCCAGGCAAGAACACTGGAGTGGGTTGCCATTGCCTTCTCCAATGCATGAAAGTGGAAAGTGAATGTGAAGTCGCTCAGTCGTGCCCGACTCTTAGCGACCCCATGGACTGCAGCCCACCAGGCTCCTCCGTCCATGGGATTTGCCAGGCAAGAGTACCGGAGTGGGGTGCCATTGCCTTCTCCAGAAGGAACTATAAAGGAGGCAAAACCCAAATTATTTTTCCACTTTTATATTGTCTAATAAAATGTGTGGTAGGTGAATTAGGGTAAATTAAACTTAAAACAAAGAAATTCAAATGTTTAGATAGATTTTTTCTGTCATACATAAAGCCTAAAGGTGAGGGCCCAGGATCTTAGAGCAGCTTAGCTCTGCGCTGTCGTTCAGGGAGTGAGGTTCCTGCCATATTGTTACTCTGCTGCTCTTCAGGGGCTTGTCCTTATGTGCTTGGTTAATTGGGGTCACCACAGCGTCTGCCTTCTAGCTCGTGGGAAGGAGGAAAGTAGAGGCCCACCAGTTTCCTTTTAACTAAGTGACCCAGAACTTGCTCACATGACTTCTGCCCCCAGCTGACTGGCAAAACTTAGTCATATGGCCACACCTAACTGCAGGAGAAGCTAAACATTGTGACTGAAAGAAGGGAAGAGTGGATTTTGCTGGTAAATCTGTCTCCCAGAGTTGGCTAGCAGATTTTAAAGTGAAGTGAAGTGAAGTCGCTCAGTCACGTCCAACTCTTTGCAACCCCATGGACTGTAGCCTACCAGGCTCCTCCGTCCATGGGATTTTTCCAGGCAAGAATACTGCAGTGGGTTGCCATTTCCTTCTCCAGGAGATCTTCCTGATCCACGGATTGAGCCCGAGTCTCTTGCATTGTAGGCGGATGCTTTACCTACTGAGCCATGAAGGAAACTTTTTAGCAGATTTTAAGCTCCTGGCCAAAAGTAAACTTGAAGATTATCAGCACATTTGCTTTGTCTGAAAAACACTTTCAGCAGTTTAGAACACAGGAAGGTAGGAGTTGGCTAACTTGAGAACTTGGATTAAAATAGCAATCCCACATGCTTACTCATTAATCAGTTTTGATTCCAATAGTGGATATTTAAATTCCTAAATTTGTCTATATAGTGACTCTCTGGAAACTTATAATACTGAAACCTCTTTTAATACCCTAATTTATTACATTTAAACAAAATCTTTCTAATGTCCTTGAATTTTACACACACAAAAGGTGGTACAGTTTGTGAGTTCACCCACAATCACCTTAGTAATTCATTTCTTTTTTTATCTGAGACTATTCAGACAGAGGTATAATGAAGCAGAGCACCTCTTCTGAGTTTAGAGGCACCATGCTATGATTTGGGATTCATTTAAAATTGAATAGGCCTGGAATCAGAAACCTTCTGATATATCACCACTTGGTTTATTGGAACCTGGAACATGGTAGAGATAGATACATAGGTTTTGTTTTTATGAGCTACAAGTTGGCATAAAGGATAATAAAACCACTTTTTAGAAAGTGACTTAGATGAGCAAATTTAGTCAGACCATCTGGTAAATTTCAGAAATAATATAATGGCCATGGAAATGGGGTTGATTTAGTCTCAAGTATAAACTGAGATGTTTTCATTTTATAAAACAGAGTGATGGGGTGTGTGTGTGTGTGTGTGTGTGTGTGTGTTTGGGGGAAGGGGAATCCTGAGATAATTTTGGAGAACTTTAAGGAACCGTCAAAATGCTTCATGAAAAAATGTTACCACCCCGTCTTCATCTCAACCAGAATTGTGCCTTTAAATCTCATGCGAAATCTCTAAAGTACAGTCTTCCCCATCCATTTACAAATATTGATTGTGCAAACAACGGCTGTAACAATATATTGTTTGCTATGAAGGACGCAAATCCATACTGCGTGATCCCTCCAAGAACTTTTTCTGTAGTTTGGAAGAGTGAACATAATATTTTTTTTCAAAGTACATGAAACAAGTTCTTTAGATAAAGATGTCTATATAGATATACATACCTGATCCTAATAGTTGATCCTATTACAAGGCAGTATATAATTAATTTACATGAGTTTAAAAGAATGAGTGACCTGAGGCCAGAGTAGTCATTGGAAAGATAGCGTCTTGTATATTAGATTAGTAGAGGAAAGCACTTTCAGAGGAAGAAAATGTATTTAGCAAACATATATAGATCTGCAGGAACATATGACTTGCTTGAGAAATTGTAGAACAGGTTAATCTGGTAAAGAAGTTATACATAGAGATAAGAGTAGCACATTGAAGTCAGAGTATGAAGCATTCTTTAAAGCCAGGATAAAGAATTTGTGTCTTCTTTCTTTCAATATATTAGAAGCTGTTGAGTTTTCTGAGTAGAAGATGTAAAAGTGACTACTTAGACTATCTGGTGGTCTAAGAGCAGATTGAAGGAAGAAAGGAAACAGAACCTGATTAGAAAGTGATTGTAAGGATGGAGAAATGGCATTGTGAGATCCTGATGAAAGTATGATTGGGGGGGGTGAAAAAGATGGAAAGACATTACCTCAAGGAGGTTAAGTGAAGTAGACGAAAAATTAAGAAATGCTCTGAGATCTTGAGTCTGAATTACAAGGGGCAGTTGTTGTCGTATTGCCAGAAATACAAAATATGAGGTAATACTGGAAACTCAATGAAAAGACACACTAAGTATCAGAAGATACGTAAGAAGTGATTCATCTAGGGGTACCAATTTGGAAAGCTTCTGCCTGGAAATCATAAAGTATTCCAAGGAAGTGTGAATAAGCTAAGGAAGGGTGTAGGTAAGAAAAGACATCTGAATTTCCATACTTGATAAAGGACCAAAACATGCCTTAAAAGAAGATAATGATAGTACGTTCAGAAAGGTACAGAGAAGCAACAAAAAGCCCAAAAGGGCAGTGTTCAAATAAATAGACAAATGCTGTGGAGGTCAAGGAGAATAAGAACCAATAAAACATTGTATTTGACTGTTAGGGAGGACAGGTGGGGGGAGAGAGAGACAGACACGGATACATCCCATTTATTTAATGGTTATAATGAGCCAGCCAGTCTTTGTGGTAGATTGTTTTACATCCATCATTTTATTTCTTCTTCAAAAACCAAGACTATGTCCTTGGTTTTTAGATGAGGAGACGAACACAGAACTTAAGTTTTCTGGTTCAAGATTCAAGCCCAAGTCATAAAACTTTTTCCTATATCATGATAAAGGCCATCTGTAAAAGACATGGGCAAATCAATTGTGGACTGTAGTTTGCTGTTGCCTCTTAAATGTTGCCAGAATAAAGATAATTATCCCACTATTTCTCTATTCATAGTCAGATCTAAGGATTTGAGGTCCGATTCTCAATAGAGTTTTGGTTGAAAGGGACTTTGAATTTATCTAACTTTATGTGAAATGTGTTAAAAAGTGAGGTTTAGAAGCTGTAATGACTTAAGATAAGGTCAAACCTGGTTCTAGAAACTCAGAAGTCTGAACTCTGGATGCATTCTCTTTCTACTCTTTCATACTCTCTTCTCAGAAGTAACAGGTGGTATTTATAGATGACTACTGTAACAGCCTGAGCTCCTTAGTTTGGCATCTTAATATGATTTCAGATAGATAAAGCCTACTGTAAAAATGCCTGTGACAGATAGTAGTAGCTTCTCAAGAAAGTGAAGCTGATTTAATTTTAGACCCATAACCTGTGAGTCTCTTTCCTTTTTCATTAATTTGTATGTGCTCAGTCATGTCCAGCTCTTTGCAACCACCTGGACTTAGCCCACCAAGCTCCTCTTGTCCAGTCAAGAACTCTGGAGTGGGTTGTCATTTCCTACCCCAAGGGATCTTCCTGACCCAGAGATCAAACCCGCATCTTTTGCATTTGGGGAAGCCCTTTAATTAATTTAGTCAGATGCATTTGGAGAGGGGCCCATATCAGTCGTAAGTATCTGGGGTCACTTTTGCTTGTACAATGATGTTTTTGTTCATTCTAATGAGGAAAGAGGGAAAGACTTAAGTGTAGTTCTACTTTATATTATTTTCAAATAATTATTTCCTGAAGAGTATCTTGAGGCTTATTTACTTGGGTAAGGGGATAGAAAATATAAATACACAGATTCAACATAAACCAGTACTTAATTTCAAGGACAAGTTATTATCTGGGGATGTTCCATTCTTATGGTAAAAGAATTCTTATAAACATTGGTGTGAAACAAAAATATGAGAAAAGCCATATTTAACTTTGCTCAGTGGCTCAAGTATGTTTTTGTAACCTATCACTTTAAGTCACCATCTCATCCAACTCTCTGCTGCCATTGATTTAATAACTTACCACATTAAGATAATTGATAGGTGAAGCTCGGGTTTATGGCTCACATGTTCTGCTCTGTATTTTTTCCAGACCTTTGATGATGTGTAGCCGAGGGAGGCTCGGACTGTGCTCCAGAGAAGCTCTGGCTTCAAATCCCCTTCTTCTGTGGCCACAGCTCGGAATGCTGGTAGGGAGATAAAGTTAGCGTTAATCGATAATCTACTTGTTTTTCTCCATAATCTGTATTTCACCAAGGTGGATGCATTAATCAAGGGCTCAGTGTAAGGAAGTTCATGAAAGACCAGACCAAAAATAACATGTAATTAATACCTAGTTCTTTTTAGTTACCTTAAAAAGATTCTTCACGTATAAGATGCTTGCCATGATTTCTCAGATGCTGGTTTTTAAAGATTTTTGATATTATGTATATTGCTATATTCTAGCAGTGTTCTTAATTAGAAGTCAGGAGTCCTTTCATAAACCTCGTTTTCTCCTAAGCTTGTTTTAGCCACCCATTTTAGATCAAGAAGAGGCTTAGTGGGTAAATTATTTACCTGGTTTTCCTGTTAAACTGATTTGACTTTGAGAGAAGCCAAGGTAAAATAAAAATGTTTTCTCTTTAATAGAGTTTATTTCTTCAGGATGTGCTGAGTTTTCAGTTTATAAAAGTAATGGTATGTATTTATTTGTTCTAGTCAATCATTTTAATAGGAAAAGTAGAAAAACAAACAAGAAACACATGCAGTTAGTGTCTTCCTTAAAACCATGAGAGACGCAAGGAATGCCTTCTGTTCTTTCCTTCATCGTTTGAAATGTGGTGTTAGGTCACTGTGAACCCTAAGGTCTTACTCAGTATCGACACATAATATAGCTGACCCTTTGAACAACCCAAGTTTGAGCTTTGAGGGCCCACTTAAGCACATATTTTTTTTTAATATGTATTACAGTAGTGCATGATCTGTAGTCAGGCACTACTGAATCCTTGCATATAAAGCTAGGGATATGGAGGGCTGGCTGTAAGTTAGAGACTTCCCGCTGCGGGGGGGGGGGACTGGGTCTGGTTGGCACCCACAAGCCCTCTTGTTCAAAGGACAACTATAATAATATAAGAAGACTTCGATGTTCAAAAGAATGTCTTCTCAATTTTTAATCATTTCCTTACAACAAGAATCAGTAAATTACAACCTGGACACCAAATTTGGCCCAATACCTGTTTTTGTAAATAGTTGTTTTGAAAGACAACCGTATCTATTTGTTTATTGTCTGTAGCTGTTCTCACACTGTGGAAGCAGAATTAGGTAATTGTGACCAAGACCATATGACCTGTAAAGCCGTCTTGGGCTTTACTCTCTGGCTCTTCATAGGAAAAGCTTGCCACCCCCACCGTAGAACAGTAATGTATTTTTCTGTTGGGTGTTACTGAGATTCTAATTGAACTTCTTAGGGACCTTAGAAATCAGCTTGTTTGCTTATCCAGCCAGCTGCAGTCCCTTAGCCATGTAGTGTGGAATCGTAGTTCCACAACCAGGGATGAACCTTTGCCCTTGGCAGAGAAAGAACAGAGTCCTAGCTGGACCTCAAGGGAATTCACAAGTGTTACTATTTTTTTTGTTGATTTTTTTTTCCTGGCTGTATCCTGTGGCTTGGGGAATCTTAGTTGCCCAACCAGGGATCAAATCTGTGCCCCCTGCAGTGGAAATATGGAGTCTTATCCACTGGATCAACAGAGAAGTCCCCACTCCAGCTTTTTAATGGCTGAGAAAACAGGTTTCGAAGGGTGAAAGACACTCGCTCAATATCATATTGCTTAAAGGCAGAGCTTGGAATTGGGATTAGGAAATGTCAATGCTGAAAAGAATCCAAAGGCATAGGTTATTTAGGGCCAAATTGCTATTAACAGTCAGTAGCTGACAATGTAAAAATGAAAAGATCCGTAGCAGAGCCATTTCTTAAAAAAACCTAAATTCATAAATTAAATGAAGGTAACCACTACACAAAATTGCTTAGACCTTCCTAGAGAGCTCTTAAAATGAGTGAGCTTTAGAGTACAGTTGACCCTTGAGCAAGGCAGGGGTTAATTCCAGTATAACTTATAGTTGGCCTTTTGTATTCATGATTCTTTGGATCAGCAAATTCAGCCAGCCTGGTTCATGTGGTATTATAATATCTACTATTGAAAGATATTTGCATATAAGTGAACCTGTGCAGGTCAAACCCATGTTGTTCAACTGTCAACTGTAAACAGAGATTAGATGCACTCATACCTAAATCAGATAGGAGGATACATGAATATACATATTTTTTAGCTGTTCATATTGTGTCGCCTAGTAAAATTTGAATTAGCCCCCATGGTTCAGCAGAAATTGGAGACAGGCAAAGGAAATTAAGAACAGGTGTGCCTCCCGAAGGGCATTAATAAAAGGGCATTAAGGCTTTGAATGAACACATGTTTATCTGTTTTTTCCATAATATACAGTGTCAAAGTCATCAAAAATACTTAGCAGATTTTACAACCAGGTTTTTTATTCTTTTTCTTTGGTTTTAGGAATGTGGGAAGCAGGTGGGCTATGGATCAAGCCAAGTATAACCTAATTAATGAATACTTTCTGGTGGGAGTAACTGAAGAGCTTGAAGATTTTATCATGTTATTGGAAGCAGCTTTACCTCGGTTCTTCAGGGGTGCTACAGAACTCTATCGTACAGGTATATAAAGGATGGTTTTTGTTTTTGTTTTTTTTTAAGCTGGCTTTAACTTTGCCACTTGCAAAATATGTATTATTTGAAATCTGTTGAGTAAAACTCCAGAATGGCAGGTATATTGTCTGTTTCTCCTCACCATTTTCAATACAGAACAATACATGGCACACAAATGGTGTTCACTAAATATCTTTTGAATGAATAAATGTGCATGAGATGATAATTAAAAGGCATTGTGGGTATAGTGGAAAGATACAGACCGTAGTGCCAGCCTTAGAAATTGTGTGATGCTCAGTAATGCCAGCCATGCATTCCACCCTATAGACATGTCTGGTGCCATTTAGGTAGGGGTAGGATCGGAAGACTGAATCATGTTGGTAATGAACCTGAGCTCTTGTCTGTTATAATGCTCCTAAAAGTATGTTTCAGTAGCCTTGACAGTATTAAAAATCTGAAGGTGACTGTGCTGTCCAGTCTAATCCTGATTTTTTTTTCCATATTCTTTGGTAATATACAGAGGGACTCTTTTTTTCTAGAGTATGCATATTCCCTAGCTTTTAATACAGAGGTATACAGAATAGAGGTTATGAGAAATCAGTCCAAAGTTTGAAAATAGATATTTTATATCTTTAAAAACAAACTAGTCAGAACACCAAGCATTTGAGAGTATAAAATATACAGTGACCATCTATACTTTACCAAGTGGCAATTCTTACTTTTATTATTTGACATCTCATTAAATCTTTAACTAGAATAAAGATTTGTCCTATGAAGGAACAAATCACTGATTAGGACAGTTTTTGCCTGAATGATTTTAAGAGGAAACAATTATGTTACCTGCCTTCCACATGTCATCTCTTCAAATAAACAGGCATTAATTTTTATGTGTGTTCTCAGAATTTATTTACCTTTTCTCTTTTGCCTTCGTAAGTAGGAAAGAAATCTCATCTTAGGAAAACCACAGAGAAGAAACTCCCTACTAAACAAACCATTGCAAAACTGCAGCAGTCTGACATTTGGAAAATGGAGAACGAGTTCTATGAGTTTGCACTAGAGCAGTTCCAGTTCATCAGAGCCCATGCTGTACGAGAAAAAGATGGAGACCTCTACATCCTTGCACAGAACTTTTTCTATGAAAAGATTTACCCTAAATCGAACTGAGTACAAGCCGTGACAGTTAGATTCTTGAACTACAACTTTGACCTTGTCTTTACCTTAGTTCTCAGCTCCACAACTTGGATTGTTGATGGGTACATAAGACACTTTGTGTTAGGATACAGACAGTGACGTCAAGGAAGTAGATTCTGGCTGATACGTCAGTGGTCCAGGAAGTTTAAGTTTCCGCCTATTTTTTTCTGGTTAAATTTTGGTGGGAGTTATAACCTCCTGCCTGGACAAAACCTACACATCACCTAAAACAAATACCTAGCAGGTCTAATTGAAGGCTAGATGCAGCTACAGAAAAGTTCTGATACTCTGTTTTTGATAAAGATCCTTTCAACTAGCCATCAATGAAGATGAATCCATCTGCTTCTTCGCCTGGAGGTTTGGGGTGTACTCCTTTACTGGCTAGTGTTATTAACTGTTTGGCAGTGTGTGCTTTGTTTTTAAATGTTTGATCATGGTTGCTAAAAATGTTTTTGCTGTAGTTGGAATTGCCCATATTTATGTGGGTCATTTTACTTTTCTTTTAAAAGATGATTATTGGTGTTAAAAACCATTTTAAATCATTATTAATACTGTAAAAAGAATCAAAGCAGTATTTCTTATTCCTGTCTCCCCAGTATCTAAGATTGGGGAAACACTTCAGAGAATGTTGACATTGCCTAAAGTTCTTTTTTTTTTTTTTCCACAAAAATATTTTCCTTTAAGAAAGATTTTTTCATCATGTTTAATGGGAAAAAACTAATATGTAATATAAACAGTCCAGTAGGGAAATTTTGACTGTTTTATCTTTTAGATCATGTATTTTTTCTTCAAAATCTGTACATATTCTTGTGATATTTTCAAAAGTAGGTCCTGATATAGATTTGACTCAATCTGTGGATCCTAGAGGAGACACTCTGGGATCCAGATTCACATTCAGCAGCAGCAGCTTCTAGTTCTCCAGTTATGTTCTGATCTCTGCCTGCCTTTCATTAGTTTTGTCTAGTTTAATTGCCAATGACTTTCTAACCTTTAGTTCTGCTAGGTAGAGTTGCTTATATTTTCCCAATTGTGCTTTTTATAAGAAACTTCTTAAAAGGTTTCCATCTTGGAGAGTTCAGATTCCAAGTCTTTAATTCTGAGTTCCATCTGACTTCTTCAATTCAGTCACTCAGTAGCGTCTGACTCTTTGCGACCCCATGGACTGCAGCACGCCAGGCCTCCCTGTCCATCACCAACTCCTGGAGACTGCTCAAACTCATGACCCTCGAGTCAGTGATGCCATCCAGCCATCTCATCCTCTGTTGTCCCCTTCTCCTCCCGCCTTCAATCTTTTCCACCATCAGGGTCTTTTCCAGTGAGTCAGTCTTCACATCAGGCGGTCAGAGTATTGGAACTTCAGCATCAGTCCTTCCAGTGAATATTCAGGACTGATTTCCTTTAGGATTGACTAATTTCTTGAGGATTCCTTTAGGATTGTTGAATTTCTTTAGTATTTCCTTTAGGATCTGACTTCTTACTCAAGCATTATTCTAATTTCATGATTGCTCTAAGTTTTCTTGAGATGCTGCTTGTATCTACAAAAATAGGTTGACTTCTTTTAGTTTGCTGTTAAGTCACTTCAGTCGTGTCTGACTCTGTGCGACCCCATAGACAGCAGCCCACCAGGCTCCCCTATCCCTGGGATTCTCCAGGCAAGAACACTGGAGTGGGTTGCCATTTCCTTCTCCAATGCATGAAAGTGAAAAGTGAAAGTGAAGTCGCTCATTCGTGCCCGACTCTTAGCGACCCCATGGACTGCAGCCCACCAGGCTCCTCCATCCATGGGATTTTCCAGGCAAGAGTACTGGCCTATCTTGCTCTTTCTTCAGTCTACTGTTTATACTGCTCTGCTTGACTGTGTTCTATCATATTCATTTCTATATGACTTTTGAGGTTCACTGCTTCTTGCTCCAACTTCTTTTTATTCTTTTCTAGTTTTTCACATTTCTTTTGCATTACTTTCATAGATAATAACTCCTGTCAAAGAACTTGACTTTTTGTATCCAGGTGCAGACATTTTGAAGATGCAGTTTCTAGCTCTGCTGTAAGATCATCAGTCGAACTTGTACTTAACAGGTTTTTCTGAAGCTGTTCAATTTTGCCTGCTTGCTTTTTGACCTGTGGTTTTAAACTTGCATTTTCAATTTCAGGTTTTTGGATGTGATCCTGTGTTTTCTCAGCACATCTCAGGGCCTCTGTATGTTGATCCTGTGCTTTTTGCATCTGACTTGTGAGTTGACATAACGTCGTCTTTACATCCTGTGGCTCATCTTCTAAGTTAGCACAATAACATGAGTCACCTCCAGTAAATTCTCTGACAGACGCGAGTTCATTTCCTTATTAGCCATTCTATCTCCTTTTGTTTGGCAAGGTCAGGATTCCATCCTGTAAGATTCTTGCATTCCATTCTCGAGAAAGCTGCTTCTGATGTCATTTCGCATTTTTACAGCCTGATTCAGATTATTTCTCACAGCCTTCAGTTTTGTTTCTAGTGCTCTGAGAGTGAATTCAAGTTGTTTTATTTCAACTTCTTACCATATCTTACCAATCTTTTCTTCTTAACTGCTCCCTAATTTTTTCATATAACATACCAGACTTTCTTCTCTTCTCTTCTTGCTTTAAGGTGAATATCAAGCTAAGGAGCTGTCGTTCCCACTCCACTTTCTGTTGCTCTGTGATTTCACTTCTTTTGTTTCTTGACAGCTCTTTCTGTAGCCCACTAACCTTACTTTCCATTTTAATTTTTCCTCTAAGTAGTTCACAGTGGCTTTTTTAAAGTTCTATTAATCTTTCATAGAAAGAATTGCACCCCAAATTTTCAACAAGCTAACAGAATCGTTACTTGCCAAATGGTTCATGTAGCAACATGGAATTCAACTTGCCATCCTTGGAAGCGGTTTCAGATGACTGAATTAAGTCATCAAGGTCATCCACAGAATTAGTTTGTTCTTCGACCTTGTTCTGTTCACTAGATATTTTCTTTGCAGGCTTGCCATTATCCTGATCCACCTTACTTAAAATACTGTCATCATTCACATGCAGCAGACCACCAGTCAGCGAATCGTTCATTTCAAACATTGGTGTAATCACACATTATTTTGGTGTCCATTTTTCTTGTCCATTTTCTTCCTATGCATGCTAGGATCCCTGCTATCAGAATCTTCATTCTCTGTAGCAGGAAACAGCTGGTTGCTATTTTTTTCTACTGTTTCTCTGCTGAATGAATCCAGTCTTCAGCAGCATCACATACGTTGTCTAATACTTGCATTTCACTACTTTTGTTCTGCTGCTTTTCTTCAATGTTGGTTTTAAAATCTTAAGACTTTATCATCTGATGTAGGCCATAAATCAACACTAGGTTGGTTTGTTGAAAACCTGTTTAAAGAGTCTTCCTCAGAATTCTCATCCACTGCATTGCTATTTTCGGTAGGTGTCTCTTTTCTTTATGGTCAGTAATCAGTTGGTGAATAATAAATCAACACCAGGTTGGTTTGTTGGAAAACCTGCTTAAAGAGTCTTCCTCAGAATTCTCATCCACTGCGTTGCTATTTTCGGGAGGTGTCTCTTTTCTTTATAGTCGGTAATCAGTTGGTGAATAATAACACCACTAACAACAGCACACTGTTTAGCAGTCCATCCAAAGACATCTCGAGAAAAGATGTTAACACTGCGCTGAAGAAGACTGACTGCATTTGACTCATAACTGACAGCAAACACGAGGGCTGTTCTTTTCATCTTATCAAACACACGTATATTTGCTTCTTTCTTTACTAAAAACTCCACCTTTGCTGTTTCCTTTCCCTTATAGTAAGTAACAATGGTGTGAAGTCATCCTTGTCCCTGGCTTCTGTTGTTGGTGTCGTATGAAAGCAGCTCGGCTGCAAGGGATATATTCTGGCAAAACACAGCATAGTGGAGAGCAGTGCTGCTGCTGACGTTGCTGCCATTTGGGTCGGCGCCATGTTCCAGTAGAAGAGTTGCAAACTCCTCCACTTGGCATTCTACAGCCTTCATCAGCACTGTCCTCTTGTCATTGTCACAGAGTGAGTTAGGAAGGTATTTTCTCTCCAGGAGGAGAATTACCCTCACTGAATGACCACTGGCACAGGCCAGGTGGAGAGCAGCCCTGTTCATCTTGTCCCTATCATTGATGTCATTATTTCCAAGCAAGAGAATATGCTGCTCTTTGGCTACATTGCCCACGCTAGCATCTTTGTGGATTTTTCCGAGGTCCTTCTCTTAGATGTGTTTCCTGGGCCTGGTGTCTTCTTGAACCTCTCATTCATTGGAGAAGGTCTCCAGCTGCTGCCCTTGCAAACAATTTGAAGGCTGGAGAACATCTTTCTGTTCTCTTGCATGTCTAGAAAGACAGCATCTTGGAAATTGACTCCTGAGGCTAGAGGTTATATTCCTCATCCATCCTGAGGAAGAAGAAATAGGAGTAATCCTGGACCACGGTGTGGGAGTGACAGGAGAAGTAGCCCTGGCCAGTGAGCTGGAGCCTGGAGCCTGTGGCGCCTGGAGCATGCTGCCCCACGCTTAGTTGCACAGCATCTTGATCTGGGCCCAGTAGAAGAGCCCTGCATACTGCTAGGGCAGGTAGGTAGCTATACAGGCCATGCCGCTCCTGGTACAGCGCCAGCACCTTGGTGTACACAATGATCTCGGCCAGCTTGGTGTGGCAGCCCTCACTCAGGGGTCTCCCCTCAGAGGGCAATTGGCAGCTGCTGGAGGCCCCAGGCCAACCAGCCAGGCAGAGCCAGGCAAGCAGCATGCTGGTGGCTGCAGTGGCGGGAGGTGGGTGATGGGGCTGGCAGGGTGAGCATTGCGCCCAGGGCACGCTAACCAGGGCCCCAGAAGCATAGTCCTGGGCACTCCGCTCCATGCTGCTCTCTCCTCCACCACCGGGATCCACCCTGCCTAAAGTTTTAAGGCTTCCACATACTGATATCAAAAAAGTAAATTTAGTGTTTGTTTCTCCATGGGTTATTTGTAAAGCTGTAAACTGAGATATCGGTGATTCCATATTATATCTCCATTAGTGAGCTGTGGTATGGGTAGGGTTTTCCTACTTCTGTACTTTTCCTTGTAGACTATTTTTACTAAGGTGCTTTATAATGTGTTTTAAAGCATTGCATTTACAAAAAAAAAAAGAAAATGCTGTAAATATTGCATATTTTATGTATTTGGACCAAAAGGTTATAAGTAATTAGACAAGTGATTTTGCACCAATTTTATTACGTCAAGTAAAACCATCAGATCTATTGTTCTTGTATTTCTCATTTAACTTTACTGTTAAGACATCACTGAAATGAACTTCAGTAACCTTTCAATTTTGATACGAAGTACATTATTCATAATTGGGGGCAGTAGTTATAGTGGAAAGAGTACTGGACGAGGAGTTGGAAATGTTATTTCTTGACTTGACTCTGCCACTTATCAGCTGTGTGACCTTGGGCAAGTCACTTAACCTCTCTCTGCCTCAGTTTCCTCATCTTGAAATGAGGATATAATACCTGCTGTACCTACCTCACAGGGGTGTTGTGAGGATTAAATGAGATGGCATGTGAAAGCACTTTGAAAATTGTAATGTGCGATATAAATGTAAGGTATTATGGAAACATCTTTAACATATAGTTTCATATCATTGGTTTTTTAACAAAGAAAAGAGAAAAGTTCACAATAAGCTGGTTGGAAAAAAGTTCATCTTGATATGAATTTGTGTTTAATAAATATCTTCTCAGTGTTTTTATCTTCCCTGTTTCAACAACTATTGAAAATTGAAACACTTGTGAACTCTTACAGATTCATGAGCAGCTGCTTGAGTTCAGGAGGTGGTTCCCTGTTTGCAAAAAGATTTCATTAGCTGACCCAGGGCAGAGGAAAATTTGCTCTTCAAATGTGGAAGACTTTTCTGTTTTTATGTTACATTACCATTCAGAAATGGTAGCTATTTTATACCTCTGATTTTTAAGGTATATTTTGCAGAATTTGATTTCCCTGTGCATTCTTTACTTTCTTCCACTTCTTGGAGTAGCAAAGGTAAAGAATTTTGGAAACATTTTCTAAAAGAGTAACCTTTAATATGTTTAGTTTAAATAAATAT
Source organism: Aepyceros melampus (assembly GCA_006408695.1). Taxonomy (NCBI): domain Eukaryota; kingdom Metazoa; phylum Chordata; class Mammalia; order Artiodactyla; family Bovidae; genus Aepyceros; species Aepyceros melampus. The sequence goes on along the minus strand of SJXQ01011195.1, from coordinate 31,122 downwards.
CCCCTAACAAGGCCTCACCAGACTATGTTAAGCGTTTCAGGCAGCTTGCTTTAAAGGTTGTTGATTGTATGGGAGGAGGAGAGAGTGCAACTTATCAAAAGACATTTTGGACAAATTTAAAGAAAAGCTAAAAGAAGTTGACAGGAAAAGTCATTGTAACACCCTCCCCCCTCCCAGCCCCCCCCCCAATAATAGGACAATATTAAGAGTATATCAACAGGCATACTTTTATTTGACTTTTTTGTGAATTTAATATCTTTTGCAGGCATTTGTTGAAAATATATACAAATGATTTCCTTGCCCAAAAGTAAAACACCGCCTTGGGATGGGCATCTGACATTTATCTGCTAAGGAACCCTAGGATACAGGTTATTCTCTGAGTCCAGCTAAACCTTAAGGTGCATCAGCTCTTTTGGGTAACTAGAGTAGCACATAGATCTAAGGTCAAAAGATTCAGAGAGTACATACAATTTCAGACTTTGCAAGCCATCGGTCTCCATCACAACTATCCAACTCTGCCATTTTAGTATAAAAGCAGACAGCACATAAGTGATGAGTTATGGCTGTGTCCCAATAAAACTTTATTGCTGAAACAGGTGACAGGCCAAATATGGACCATGGGTTGCACTTTGCCAACCCCTGAGGCAGGTTATTATTTATAGAGAAATCACTTTTGAATCTGTACCCTACTGGCCTAAAAGAGTTTATATACTTCCAAAACAGCTCTTAACTTATATCCAAAGAATAGCTTTCTGATCCAGGCAGTCTCTCCCACAGATTCATAAACTTTTATAACTTGGATTGCTTCCAGGTGAGCAGGTTTTCTTTCCTAGTTTAGCTGTTCAGAATAGGGGCATTTATGCTATCATCTTTCAGGGTGGGTGAGAAGTATCCTTCCTGGAGACTGAGAAAGGGTTAGATTTAATCCCATGTGGTCTAATATAGTCCTAGGAGCCTGACAAGTGCAGAGTCCTTATAATACCTAACTTTATAATCAAATAAACAGAACCACTGAGATGGTAATGTATTTTTTTAAAGTGGCAAGTGTGATTTTTCTTTTTCAGCCTCTGTGCATTTTTCAGTATTTTGAAAATAGGGGAAAATTTTTTTTTATACAATAGCAAATTAACCACTTTGAATTTTAAAAGATAATGTTATGTGTGTATGTGTGTATATATATATCTATATATGTTTATTTCCTAAAAGAAGGAAAAGTACCTTTTTGTTCAACTTGTATCAACTCCTGTTTTCTAATTGCTGTGAAATGGCAACTATTGATAAATTATTGTGACTTTTAAAATTTAATGGAAAGGACATATTTTGGTTTTACCCAGCTTTAATCTGTAAAGTACACTTAAATATATCTGACAACAACACATAAAGTATTGCATGGGGATTACTTTTCTATCATCCATACTCATTTGTGCAACTTTGAACATATTGGGTGCTTCTGAATTCCTGATGATTGGACTTAAATGACTGAAAATCAGAGAAAAATTTATTGACTTTTAAACTTTGCATTTTATTTTCTATTTTTAAAATTCAGTTAATGCCTATAATTTGAAGTCCACTGTTGCTCTTTCTCAATATATGTCCTATCAGAGATTCCTAAAATTGTGAGTCTCATCCATGATTTACAAACAAACAGTATTTTGATATTGCAGGTGATTTGCTCATTGTATTTGAATAGTTAGAAAGAAAATAGTTTGTAGACAATGATTCTCTTTTTCTAATAAAATGAAATAAAAATTCTAAAAGCACTAGAGAATTGAACTAAAGGCTCGTTCCCAAATGCATAGCTGGTATTTTAATTTCTATTCAAATTCTACATAGAGAACATCTGTGTAAACCATCTCTCTGGTTTTTCCCATTGATCATTCTCAAACACATCTATGGCCCTAAAATCCTTTATTATGAGAGGCACCCGGTATTGTAACCTTTTATGAAGTTTGTTTTTTAAGAGGTCCAGGTGCTTCTACTTCATAAGTTGAAAATGTGCCTCTTCATAACTTAGTGCTATTTGCTTTGAGAGGAAGTAAGGCAATTGCTGTTAAATTTTTGCATCCATTTACCGTATGCAAAGCTGCTAGATGATACCAACTAAACTGCTGCTCAGGCAGCCTTTGGAGGAGAAAAGCACCCCGTTTGAGATGTACTGCCAGTTCAGCTCCTCTCAAGTGGAGCTTGCTTTCTGATTTACTGGAGAGGGAATTGTAAAGATAGAAATGGGCAATCAGTTCATCAGATTTATCCTGTAATTTAAGTTCGTGCAGCTTTGTGACCTTTGCAGTACTATTTATAAAAAGGACCCTGATGGTGGTGATCTCTTTTAAAACCCATTACTGGTAAGCCTATGGTTCAGACACACTGGTGTGTCTGTCTGATTTTTCAGACAGCTTCTAAAGCTTTCTACTGAGACTCAGGTGTGTGAGCATCTCTAAAGCAGTGTCTAATGTAATTTTGGCAAACATGGATTGTATATTTTGACTTTATAATACACAAGACAGCTGAAGAAGAGTGCCTTTTCCCCCTCACAATCTACGCTGGAAGATGCTTGCTCCTTCCTCTGTCTCTGCTTTCTCTTTTTCTCCCCCTCTGCTGTTCACTTGATTCATTTACACAATACTGTTTCCAAGTTGAAACCATTTTGTCACATCTGTTGGAGAGAGAATCACTCCTTTTCCTTAACATTCTGCCAGCTCTCTGTTGTTCAAGTGTTTTAGCTGATTACCTGATGAAAAAGCTATAAAATAAACACTCAGTGGGAAGGGGAAAAATGGTTTGGTGTCCTGTTTTAATATTTTCTTCCATGGCCTCGATGCTGAAGGAGACTTTTCCAAGTGAAGTCCATGTGCAGTGTCATCAACTTAACCTTCAGATATCACTGCCAGCAGAGAGGTACGTGTCCTCCCTGGTCTGTCATGATTTGGGGGTTTATTTGTGACTTGCAAAATTACAGGCCTTTGCTGCTTTTTGTCTTGTACTTCATTAAGTTCAGTTCAGTCGCTCAGTTGTGTCCATCTCTTTGCGACCCCATGAATCACAGCACGCCAGGCTCCCTGTTCATCACCAACTCTGGAGTTCACTCAGACTCACGTCCATCGAGTCTGTGATGCCATCCATTCATCTCATCCTCTGTTGTCCCTTTCTCCTCCTGCCCCCAATCCCTCCCAGCATCAGAGTCTTTTCCAATGAGTCAACTCTTCGCATGAGGTGGCCAAAGTACTGGAGTTTCAGCTTTAGCATCATTCCTTCCAAAGAAATCCCATTTCAGTACTTCATTACTGGTACGGAAATTTCAGACAGAAAATTTACAAGGTGTACTTAGGATATATTCATAACTAGAAGAAAAAAGGGCTGTCAGCTTAGAATAAAAAGGAAATTTGAAAGAAAAATTAATCTGGTTAACGTTTTCTGCACAGTTTAGACGTGTCTGTAATATTTCTTTGAGAATACCTATGTCTGCTGATTCTCTTTCACTCTTAAAAGGAGAGACTCTCAATTAACAGTTTTCCTGTTCTCAGCCCTGGCTCATTGTTCCAAGCAAGTATTGTATGATACTGGATTGAGTAAATACCCAATTCAGTAATACGTTGTCTAAACAGGGAATTTGGTCTTCACCCACAGAGGCAGAACAGGGAGCATGAATTTGAGAGTCAAATGGACCTGCATTTAGCAGTGTAACTAATCAGTGAAGAGAACAGTATTTTTGTTGTAAAGGTTGGAAAAAGTGCTAGCCAGGGCAGACCAATAACCGGTAGGGCTTTTATGTACTGGGTTAGAATATTGTCAAGAAGTTGACAATGTTGCCCTTCTGACCCTGCAGAATACTAGTATTGTTGCTTTAGAGAAAATGTGTTTATAAATGTTTTATAAATACTGCTGAATTTTGCTTTTTTTTTTACAGCCCACTAATGCCTTTTTTTGGAACTTACATCCTATAGCATAACTAATATTGATTATGATACCTGCTGCTGTTTACATCTACAAATTTCCTGTGAGAAAAGGGGGGTTGCTGATTTTCCCTTAGGAGAACTTGCTCGTTCCAGAAGTGGCTGTTCACATTATTCTTGAACAGTGTGGACTGTAAAGTAGCACGTACATAAAACTCAGGGTACCTTGAGGAATTTGCGTTCTTTGGCATTCTTTCAACAGAAAGGAAACTATCCTCTAAGAAAGAACATTTGCCTTGGCTATAAATTTAATAATCATTTTAGAATTCCACATTTTTAGGATATCTGAAAAATAAACTTAGTATTAATCTAAACTGACATATTTTCACCACACTCTTACCATCATGAGCTCTTTTTTAAAGCAGGAGTTGAACTTCCTGAATTTTCTTCCAGTAGTGACGGGTGCCACAATACAAATTCCAAGCCACTGCCCCTTTGTTTTCTTGCTGTGAAGGCATCTGCCCCCAGTTGCCCTACCTTGCCTCCGTTATACCCTGTCTCACCTTTGTTACCACAGAGCCCCCGGGTGGCATCTTGCAGCAAAACACAGTAACAGCACCAACAACAAGATTGACTTTAAATTGCAAGTTTTTCCCTTTCTACTTCAGGAATAACCAGTTGAACAAATTAAAATAAATACATAAATAAACTTGTTACACAGTCACAGTTCTCTTTGTGGCTTACTATATTTCTTCTGGTAGCATGAGACTAAAAGTTTAAAAACATGTCAAGGGCCTATGTAAGGTAAAATGGATTTCTAGATAATACATTTAGTTTGTAAGACCCGTGAGGAGACACAACAGGAAAAAAGACCTTTTTTTCTATCTTTCACCTGTTCCATTCTATGAGAGAGAATACTAGGTCCCTTGAATAGATGATTTTTTGACCTGAAAACAATGACAATGGGGATTCGTGAAAAGATAATCCTGAAGAGTTGGCTAGTTGTTCCTCTCTTCACACCTTTTGGTCCCGTGTTTATTCAAAACCAGATGACCAGCTTGGTGAGATCACCATATGGTTTTTTGTAAACTTTAGTATCTGCTTTTTACATTGAAAACTGAGGTCTCAGACTTCATTTGATTTCCCATACACCCATACGCGTCAGTACCTGCCTCCTTTCCCCCTAGTCCATCATATACATATTGCTTCAGGAGATTCTCCTAGCCTGACAAGTAAAAAGAAAGAAGCAATCACAAGGTATAGAGAATTCTATGGCTAGCTGTGAGAAGGAGGCAGTTCGTATGGTGGTTAGAATATGGGCTCTGGAGCACCACTGCTTACTAGCTAACTGATCTTGAACAAATTAACCTCCCTACATCTGAATCTTGAAGGCTTTCCTGGTGGCTCAAATGATAAAGCGTCTGCCTGTAATGTGGGAGACCTGGGTTCGATTCCTGGGTCAGGAAGATCCCCTGGAGAAGGAACTGGCAATCCACTACAGCACTCTTGCCTGGAAAATCCCATGGACGGAGGAGCCTGATAGGCTCAGTCCATGGGGTCGCAAAGAGTCGGACACGACTGAGCGACTTCACTTTCACTTTCACATCTGAATCTTACCTGTAAAATGGGACTAACACTAATCAACAGTTTGAGGATTAGTGAGATATGTATAAACTTAGTACTTGGTTCCTGTTATATAGTAAGCTCTACAGAAGAGCTAACATTACCTGCTAGGGTAAATAAGAAAGCAAAAGAAGAGGAACCATCTATTCAGACATACTGTGTCGCAGAGTGCATCCATGAAGTCATTCATTGACCTGTGTGCATGGCCTGAGGAACGTGAAAGATGAACAAAACAGGCATGACTTTTATTTGTTGATAAGAGACGAGGTGAAGAAATGCCAGTTCAGTCGCTCAGTCGTGTCCGACTCTGCGACCCCATGAATCACAGCACGCCAGGCCTCCCTGTCCATCACCAACTCCTGGAGTTCACCCAGACCCACACCCATCAGTCAGTGATGCCATCCAGCCATCTGATCCTTGGTCGTCCCCTTCTCCTCCTGCCCCCAATCCCTCCCAGCATCAGAGTCTTTTCCAATGAGTCAACTCTTCTCATGAGGTGGCCAAAGTATTGGAGTTTCAGCTTCAGTATCATTCCTTCCAAAGAAATCCCAGGGTTGATCTCCTTCAGAATGGACTGGTTGGGTCTCCTTGCAGTCCAAGGGACTCTCAAGAGTCTTCTCCAACACCACAGTTCAAAAGCAGCAATTCTTCGGTGCTCAGCCTTCTTCACAGTCCAACTCTCACATCCATACATGACCACTGGAAAAACCATAGCCTTGACTAGACGGACCTTAGTCGGCAAAGTAATGTCTCTGCTTTGGAATATACTATCTAGGTTGGTCATAACTTTTTTTCCAAGGAGTAAGCGTCATAATTTCATGGCTGCAGTCACCATCTGCAGTGATTTTGGAGCCCCCCAAAATAAAGTCTAACACTGTTTCTACTGTTTCCCCATCTATTTCCCATGAAGCGATGGACCAGATGCCATGATCTTCGTTTTCTGAATGTTGAGCTTTAAGTTACCTTTTTCACTCTCCACTTTCACTTTCATCAAGAGGCTTTTTAGTTTCTCTTCACTTTCTGCCATAAGGGTGGTGTCATCTGCATATCTGAGGTTATTGATATTTCTCCCGGCAATCTTGATTCCAGCTTGTGTTTCTTCCAGTCCAGCATTTCTCATNGGAGAGGGTTGTGGAGAAAAGGGAACCCTCTTACACTGTTGGTGGGAATGCAAACTAGTACAGCCACTATGGAGAACAGTGTGGAGATTCCTTTAAAAATTGCAAATAGAAATGCCTTATGACCCAGCAATCCCACTGCTGGGCATACACACCAAGGAAACCAGAATTGAAAGAGACACGTGTACCCCAGTGTTCATCCCAGCACTGTTTATAATCGCCAGGACATGGAAGCAACCTAGATGTCCATCAGCAGACGAATGGATAAGAAAGCTGTGGTACATATACACAATGGAGTATTACTCAGCCATTAAAAAGAATACAGTTGAATCAGTTCTAATGAGGTGGATGAAACTGGAGCCTATTATACAGAGTGAAGTAAGCCAGAAAGAAAAACACCAATACAGTATATAAATGCATATATATAGAATTTAGAAAGATGGTAATGATAACCCTGTATGAGAGACAGCAAAAGAGACAAGATGTATAGAAGTCTTTTGGACTCTGTGGGAGAGGGAGAGGGTGGGATGATTTGGGAGAATGGCACTGAAACATGTATAATATCATACATGAAATGAATCGCCAGTCCAGGTTCGATGCATGATACAGGATGCTCAGGGCTGGTGCACTGGGATGACCCAGAGGGATGGGATGGGGAGGGAGGTGGGAGGGGTTTCAGGATGGGAAACACATGTACACCCGTGTCAGATTCATGTTGATGTATGGCAAAACCAATATAATATTGTAAAGTAATTAGCCTCCAATTAAAATAAATAAATTTATATTAAAAAAATAAATAAATAAAATTGCATCCCGTAGGAAACTGTAGAATATTTCATTATTCTTACACATTTTACTTGAATAATTTGATTTTATATTTCTACATATCAACAAAAAACTTTTAAAATCTTTGAAAAATGCTGATTTATGAAAAGGTAAATTTCAGTGAGTGGAACAATATGTTTTTAAGTCCTTATTCTAGAGTGTTCTACCAACAGGTTCTACTTAGTATTTTTTGCTCTTTTTAAGGATAATTTAAATCTTACCTCATAAGTGGCATTTTCTTCAATTACCCCTATCTAAGTGACTATTCTTTCCTCTTTCCTCTAAAGCTCCATGTTATGAACCTCACTTATTTGGCTTTATATTTCTACATATCAACAAAAAACTTTTAAAATCTTTGAAAAATGCTGATTTATGAAAAGGTAAATTTCAGTGAGTGGAACAATATGTTTTTAAGTCCTTATTCTAGAGTGTTCTACCAACAGGTTCTACTTAGTATTTTTTGCTCTTTTTAAGGATAATTTAAATCTTACCTCATAAGTGGCATTTTCTTCAATTACCCCTATCTAAGTGACTATTCTTTCCTCTTTCCTCTAAAGCTCCATGTTATGAACCTCACTTATTTGGCATTTAGCCTATATTACATTACATTGACATCTTTCTTTTTATGCATGTGAGCTCCCAAATAAATAATATTTTATTTGCAAGTCTATTTAATGTAGTTTACCATTCACAGGCTTGTTTCATAATATTCATGTATGTGTGTTATCTCGTCCTTAGCCTGTAAACTCCTCAGATAAAGGATTTTTTTCTTTTAAAAATTTTTATTTAGTTTTTTTTTTTAATAAAATTCAAAGATTCTTCTAAAAAATAAAATTAGTTACAAGGCACTTGCAAAAGAATGGGAGTCTTTTAACTGCCTATGTCTTGATGCATATGGAACCCAAGGATGCACAGTGTGTTTCAGACCGTGCTCTGTACACTGCAACAGAAGGCTGGCTCTTTTCATTCCAGGTTCCTGTGCAATACTGATTAGATGAAGCTATACAACTTAATCTATTGTACAGATCTGACCAACACAGGGTGGAACTAAGCATAACTACATACTCTTTACTGGCATACAGCGTGCTAGTGTGCTGGCATACACTGTGTATAGAAAGCTATTTTCTCATGCATGTTTAAGTTGACTAAAAAAGAATAATAACAACAAGTAGTCAGTGAAAGATTGAAGAAGAGCAATAAATGGAATTACGAAAAAAATAAGAGAAAGCATAACATTGCATGCTATTTCTTTAAAAAAATATATTTTTTCCATTCTCAGTAAAAAGCAAAGGCAGATGAAGAGGAAAATAAATCATATGAAATTATGATGTACAAAAACAAATATATATTTAGTCTTCATCTCCATTTCTGGCACAGAGCTCCTAAAGCTCTTGGAATTTCCTAAGTGAATAGGGCTGCTGCTGCTGCTGCTGCTGCTAAGTTGTACAAGTAGTCAGTGAAAGATTGAAGAAGAGCAATAAATGGAATTACGAAAAAAATAAGAGAAAGCATAACATTGCATGCTATTTCTTTAAAAAAATATATTTTTTCCATTCTCAGTAAAAAGCAAAGGCAGATGAAGAGGAAAATAAATCATATGAAATTATGATGTACAAAAACAAATATATATTTAGTCTTCATCTCCATTTCTGGCACAGAGCTCCTAAAGCTCTTGGAATTTCCTAAGTGAATAGGGCTGCTGCTGCTGCTGCTGCTGCTAAGTTGCTTCAGTCATGTCTGATTCTGTGAGACCCCATAGACGGCAGCCCACCAGGCTCCCCTGTCCCTGGGATTCTCCAGGCATGATCACTGGAGTGGGTTGCCATTTCCTTCTCCAATGCATGAAAGTGAAAAGTGAAAGTGAAGTCACTCAGTCGTGTCCGACTCTTTGCGACCCCATGGACTGCAGCCTACCAGGCTCCTCCATCCATGGGATTTTCCAGGCAAGAGTACTGGAGTGGGGTGCCATTGCCAGGCAGTAAGTTATAAATTGTTACGTTAACAGGTGATTTTGGAAAGCTTCTCAGGATAGGGACTGGTTATTGGGGGAGCCAATATGCGACTAAAGGGTTAAAACTTTCAGTCCCACTGCCCTCCCCTCACCACAACCAGACCTCCTTGAAAGGGAGAGAGGATGGAGATTGAGTTCAACCTTCAATGACAGTGATTCAATCATGCCTCTGTAATGAAGACTCCATACAGACACAAGGACAGATTCATAGAGCCTCTGGATTGATGAACACTTGGAGATTTGGGAAGAGCATCACTCTCAGAGAGCACAGAAGCCCTTTTCCCATACCTTGCCCTGTGTATCTCCTCCATCTGGCTATTTCTGAGTTATATCCTTCTATAATAAACTGGTCTCTTCATAAGAACCTGGTGAGTAATATGTTTCTCAGTTTTGTGAGTCACCCTAGCAAATTAATTGAACCCAAAGAGTCACTGGAATTTCTGGTCTATAGAAAGCCAGTTCTCAAGATCTCAGGTGAAAACCTGGACTTTCAACCAGCATCTGAGGTGGTGGGAGGGGCGACACTCTTAGGGAACGGAGCCCCCAACCTTTGGGATCTGACAATATCTCAAGGCACACAGTATCAGAACTGAGATGAACTGCAGGACATTCAGCTGGTATTCAAGCATTGCTTCTTGTTTGGAAATCCCCCTCCATATACACATATATTGAAATTTAAATAAATAGATGACAGAAATACACACACACGTGTGCATGCACACACATACACACACACACACACATACAAGGAGGGGGAGAAGAACAATAAGAACTGATAAATTTGAGTGAGTACCTGACATTCAGGGGCTCCTTGTATTATTATCTTAGCAAATTTTTTGAAAGGATGAAATTACTTTCAGTAACAACTTTTTGGCTTGCTCTTTAATTAGAAATGAAATTATGGAAACATGCTTGACAAACATTTATGGAAACAAATTATTAAAAATACCTCCCCAAAGTGAACAAAATTTTTAATGTCTAAAAATAAAACAAGAAAGGGAACCAAAAGATTAAAATGTCAGATGTTTTTCCAGTAAAAGCAATCCTGATTCAGTGCAAGAAAATATTTTAAGAGATATGGACTAGTGACTGTTTCTTATAAGAGTGTGTTCAGAATGCTTATCCCATCCAACACAAATTTTTAAATAATAAATTGTTTGTGAGACAAAAGAGGTGCATAAAAACAAATTATGAAGGAAGATTTGCAGAAAGTTTATAAGGTTGAAGAAAGAGATACACAAATTTAATTGTACAGCAAGAACTTAAAGTGGATAGATAATGTCATCCCAAGTCAGACTGAAGATCTGAGTATATATGAGACACTGGAACAAAGAGAAGCATATTGAAAACAGCTGTCAAAGAACAGTGTTCTCACTGAAAGAATAGCAATTATTTGGAATAAGTAGATAGAAAAAAGAAAACTTCATACTGTGGGTCACCAGGGGTCCAAAGTTGATGTTAGAATGGAATTTTCTTCATCAGCATTCTGCATCCATCCAGAAGGTAAACTTGTTGTATTTGTTGAAACAAGCAAGGGCTGATCAATCACAAACTTTGTTTCAAGCAAAATAAGAACTTATCACTGCCTAAAGTATTCTACAAAACACATCAAGTGTAGAACCACAGATTATTATATGTTTACTAAGCACCTTAATCTTGAATAATCACTGTTGTATTTACTTTCTGATCCTGTAATGCTGATAGCACCTTTCACTATTAAAGAAGAGAATTAAAGATTAATGGAGTTAAGAGTGGACATTGGGATTTTATTTTCTGAATATTTATCTATCTTTATTTACTGTTTTATGATTTTCCCTTAACATGAAGAATACAGATCCTCTATGAAAATTTAATGATTAAATCTAATACAGAATTCTGAGAATCAAAATTACAAAACATTTACATACATTTCCAATCAGTTCCCAGTCTTGTCTGACTCTTTGCAACCTCATGAACCACAGCACACCAGGCCTCTCTGTCCATCACCAACTCCCAGAGTTTACCCAATGGCAACCCACTCCAGTACTCTTGCCTGAAAAATCCCATGAACAGAGGAGACTGGGAGGCTGCAGTTCATGGTGTTGCAAAGAGTTGGACATAACTGAGCAACTTCACTTCACTTCATGTCCATTGAGTTGGTGATGCCATCCAACCATCTCATCCTCTGTTGTTCCCTTCTCCTCCTGCCCTCAATCTTTCCCAGCATCAGAGTCTTTTCAAATAAGTCAACTCTTTGCATGAGGTGGCAAAGTATTTGAGTTTCAGCTTCAACATCAGTCCTTCCAATGAACACTCAGGACTGATCTCCTTTAGGATGGACTGGTTGGATCTCCTTGCAGTCCAAGGGACTCTCAAGAGTCTTCTCCAACACCACAGTTCAAAAACATCAATTCTTTGGCTCTCAGCTTTCTTTATAGTCCAACTCTCACATTCATACATGACTACTGGAAAAACCATAGCCTTGAACAGATGGACCTTTGTTGGCAAAGTAATGTCTCTGCTTTTCAATATGCCATCTAGGTTGGTCATAACTTTCCTTCCAAAGAGCAAGCATCTTTTACTTTCATGGCTGCAGTCACCATGTGCAGTGATTTTGGAGCCCCCCAAAATAGAGTCTGACACTGTTTCCACTGTTTCTCCATCTATTTGCCATGAAGTGAAGGGACCGGAAACCATGATCTTAGTTTTCTGAATGTTCAGCTTTAAGCCAACTTTTTCACTCTCCTGTTTCATTTTCATAAAGAGGCTCTTTAGTTCTTCTTCACTTTCTGCCATAAGGGTGGTGTCATTTGCATATCCAAGGTTATTGATATTTCATCCAGCAGTCTTGATTCCAGCTTGTGCTTCATCCAGCCTGGCATTTCTCATGATGTACTCTGCATATAAATTAAATAGGCAGGGTGACAATATACAGCCTTGACGTACTCCTTTTCTGATTTGGAACTAGTCTGTTGTTCCATGTCCAGTTCTGACTGTTGTTTCCTGACCTGCATGCAGATTTCTCAAGAGGCAGGTTAGCTGGTCTGGTATTCCCATCTCTTTCAGAATTTTCCACATTTTATTGTGATCCACACAGTCAAAGGCTTTGGCATAGTCAATAAAGCAGAAATAGATGTTTTTCTGGAACTCTCTTGCTTTTTCGATGATCCAGCAGATGTTGGCAATTTGACCTCTGGTTCCTCTGCCTTTTCTAAAACCAGCATGAACATAAAAGAGAGGATCTAATCAAGGATTCTGTATGGAGATTGCTTTGTCTGGATGAAGGACAAGACTTAAGAGTCAGTTTCTTAAGGATCATCTAAGGGGTGTTGTGATGAATTGTTACATCTTGAATTTGTAATGCATCCATTCTTTCTCTTAGGAATTCTTAACAGTAACATCTATTTATTTGAAAGAAATGAACCAAAACAGTTTTATTTGGGGAAGCAGAGTTCTGGTTAATATTTTAAGTGTATTTGTTTTAGAATTTTGTTAGCCCCTTTGAAATGCATGGAAATACTCTTAGAATCAGCACGGAGTAGGAAAAAGTGAGTAGATACTGGAATCAGACACATCTGGGCTTCAAAATTCCAGCTGCAACATTACTAATGGAACAGTAACACATGCTACCTGAGCCTCAGTTTTCTTATCTGTAAAGGAGTGACACAGTATTATTTTTCCCCAGAGAAGTGATATTAGGATTAAAATAAGTATGATTTTAAGTGTCTAGTATAGTGCCTAATGTTGTCAAATAAACAATAAATGTTTTTAAATATGTTTATCCATTACAGTATTTATTTGAAGTTCAAATTTAACTAGATTTCCTGTGTTTCCATTTGCTAAATCTAGCAACACTACTCCTAGTACAAGTAGATACCTAAGAAAATTGCTCCTTTCCCTTTACTTTAATGGCCCTTCTCACACATAGGTCTATAAATTTCTCTTTTACAGAACATTTAAGATAGTAAAATCAAAAGAATCCTTGGCCAATATGCCTGAAAATGGGCATAAAGCAATTAGAGGATCAGTCACACTAATGAACAGTGATAGATTCCATCCTTACAGAGACCTAAAGTTCAGATGGAAGCATAGCACCATTTCACACTCCCAACTTCCTCAAAATAAAATGTAAGCAAATGTTCTGAAACTGTGAAATGATGAAATAAAAAAGATATAAATATAAAATATTTCCATTTTAATTCATTGCACTGATATTGTAGAACATATATGCTTATTTGCCCAAAATAACTTCAAGATTAAAAGTAGCCAAAATGTACAATGAATTTGATAAGACACATTCAGTCACATTCCTAGGTAGATATTCACTTCTGAAGGTAAACCAATAGTAACTTTTCTCTTTTTCCTTCAGGTGATCAATATAATTGGAAAAATCACATTCCTCATTCTTTTTCAGCCTTGAAAATTCTGCCAAATCCCAAGAAACCAGTGTCTCCAAGATATAAAATGCTTAACAATGTATCTTAGACAACTGGGCAAAAACTTCAGGTCGTGAAATTCTTTTCAACCAACACTTGACAACAAAGTTTTGCAACTCGCGAGTCACATAGCAGACTCTGTTCTCAGCTTTAAACTGTTGAAAACATATTCCTTACAAAGGTAATTATCAGTATTAACTAGTAGACCTTATGAAGAAGGCAATAGCACCCCACTCTAGTACTCTTGCCTGGAAAATCCCAAGGACGGGGATCCTGGAGGAACTGCAGTCCATAGGGTCACTAAGAGTCAGACACAACTGAGTGACTTAACTTTCACTTTTCACTTTCATGCATTGGAGAAGAAAATGGTAATCCACTCCAGTGTTCTTGCCTGGAGAATCCCAGGGATGGGGGAGCCTGGTGGGCTGCCATCTATGGAGTTGCACAGAGTCGGACACGACTGAAGCGACTTAGCAGCAGCAGCAGCAGCATACCTTAAGTAAAATACATAGCCTAGAGATGGCCCCCAAAAAACTTTGATTCTCTCTTCACTTGATCTATCTTATTAAGTTCCACCAAGATGCTGGATATAAAGTGATAAACAGGATATAATACCTTAGCTAGTAATTTGTATGTGATATGTTATTTTTTGTTTTTCTTTTGGCTGACAAGCCATGGAAAAACATTATTGGACTTACCTTGCAGAAGAGAGAACAAAGATTTCAACCATGAAAAAAGTTTAGGTATGACTTCCTTAAAAATTGTGCAGAAGTGTAATAATTCCCTGAGTTAGCATACTAAAACTGGAAAGAAAAAGTATTCTTTAGACTTGGAAAATAATGCATCAGGAGAATATAATCTTATGAGAGGATAAGCTTACAAAGATAGCCAAATAGCCATCTAATCCAAACTGTCAACCCCTTCTTTTTTGTCCTAGCTTGAAACCCTAAGTTCACTCATACCTTCTCCCCAAAGCCGCATCACTACTGCCAAAGAAACAGACAAATAACAACAAGAAAATCCAACAATAACCTCCAAAAAAGTCTGCAGCTACAGATGAACAGAAGATAATTTTGGCTCATGTGATTTGAATGATATTTTGAATGAATTCCACATAAGACCAACTGTAGTAAACAGTGCTCTGAAGATATAACTAAAGTCTATGACTTGTTAAGAGCCCTTGACATTAGCAAATATGACTGAGAATGTTCTTCTCTGGAAAAGGAACCAAAAAGCAGAATAGCATCAAGATAAGAGGAAAGAAAAGAACACATATGAACCAGATTTCTATCCTAGTTTACACAAGAAGATTTCTGATATGAATAGACTGCTAAAATAACAAATTGTTTTGCCTGGAATCACTGTCTGTATATTTTCTTTGACTAATCTGTCTTAATGAAATCCTTATTCCCACAATAATAGCAAGACATAACAACTTCTTGGAAATCTTCCCTCTATTGTCTCAAGCAAGATTCCAAGACAGCTGAAATAAAAATCCATAGATGTAAGCAGAAAAAAAGCCCTGTGTCAGTGTGCTCTCGGTTACCAGTCTGCTTCTCATAAAGGAGCTCCTGAATTCTGCCACGTTGTTTGGGAAAAATAATATACACAGGCTATGTCTGCAAGCTAAACTGATGAGCCCATTAAGAAGGCCAAGTTCAGTAAAAATAATTCAAGCCAAAAGAGAAAAACTGACTAGTGTAAAGGCTGAACCAGATGTTTATACAGATCCAGTCCAATCACACAACATAGTTTAGAAATAAGCTTATATGAAGCAGATGGCCAAAATCCTGTCCTCATGTGCTCTGGGTTTTCTGCTTATATTTCTAGGTCTGACTATTCCATATTTTATTTTTTGTTTGTTTTGGGGTTCTTGCCATTGTTGTTGAACTGACAATCATTCTAAAAGTCAAACCAGTTGTGTTTATGAATCTAGCCTTCAGAGAAGACAAAGATGCTAGCTTTGCTCGAAATAGGCATGGGTTGGATTTCTTCTAGGCTTCAGTTCCAGGAACTTAAGGACTTAAGTGACGATAGAGAAAATAAAAAGTTTGGGAACACCTCCTAAGATGGAGGAAGGAGTTTTGTGGCAACCCACTCTCAGCATCCTCACAACTATTAAATACTTACCTAGAAGGAAGGAAGGAAGGAGGACAAAGGAGAGAGACTTGGATATCAGCCTAGACTTTGTGTGTTATTTTCCCTAGGCCCAACATACTCTACCCTCGTTCCTTTCCTGAGCCACAGGAAAATTCCTAATTACTCTAAATCTCAACTCAAGGTTTACTTTCTGGTTGACTTACCAAGCACTCTTTCTGATATCTTCCATTTATGCCATACTGTCTGACAAGAAAACACCTTTTCTTTTGTAATTCTCAGGCTGGCATACCACACAGAGTTAATTAGTGCTTCCTCAGGCTGTGGCCAGCCCAAATCCTTACTTCTGTGTGTGTGTGTGTGTGTGTGTGTGTGTGTGTGTTTGTTGAAGTCACTAAGTCGTGTCTGACTCTTTGCAATCCTGTGGACTGTAGCCTGCCAGGCTCCTCTGTCCATGGGATGCTCCAGGCAAGAATACTGAAGTGGGTTGCCATTTCCTTCTCCAAATCCTTACTTCTACTACAGCCCTAATAGCAAGGTGATGTCAGATTTTGGTTTGACTCTCCTAGAACACCGAGAGTTGCTTGAGGGCAGGAATTGTTTCTTATTAAACTTTGTGCCTGCAACTTCTTACATAGAGCCTGCATTTTAAAAAAGCACTCAAAAAGTTGGGTTTCTGGCAAAGGCAGGCTAATCTGCTTTGGTCCTAATGTCCCTCAGACAGCAACTAGATGAAGAAACACAAATCTTTTTTTCATGTTGTGTGAAGTCACTAAGTCGTGTCTGACTCTTTGCAATCCTGTGGACTGTAGCCTGCCAGGCTCCTCTGTCCATGGGATGCTCCAGGCAAGAATACTGAAGTGGGTTGCCATTTCCTTCTCCAAATCCTTACTTCTACTACAGCCCTAATAGCAAGGTGATGTCAGATTTTGGTTTGACTCTCCTAGAACACCGAGAGTTGCTTGAGGGCAGGAATTGTTTCTTATTAAACTTTGTGCCTGCAACTTCTTACATAGAGCCTGCATTTTAAAAAAGCACTCAAAAAGTTGGGTTTCTGGCAAAGGCAGGCTAATCTGCTTTGGTCCTAATGTCCCTCAGACAGCAACTAGATGAAGAAACACAAATCTTTTTTTCATGTTCAAATGCACTGGAGGACTAAACAATGAGAATTTTCACGGTCTATTGCTGCTGCTGCTAAGTCACTTCAGTCGTGTCCGACTCTGTGCAACCCCATAGACAGCAGCCCATCAGGTTCCCCCATCCCTGGGATTCTCCAGGCAAGAACACTGGTTTAGGACATGGAAGCAACCTAGATGTCCATCAGCAGATGAATGGATAAGAAAGCTGTGGTACATATACACAATGGAGTATTACTCAGCCATTAAAAATAATACATTTGAATCAATTCTAATGAGATGGATGAAGCTGGAGCCGATTATACAGAGTGAAGTAACCCAGAAAGAAAAATACCAATAAAGTATACTCACACATATATATGGAATTTAGAAAGATGGTAATGATAAACCTGTATGTGAGACAGCAAAAGAGAGAGATGTATGGAACAGCCTTTAGTACTCTGTGGGAAAGGGAGAGGGTGGGAAGATTTGGGAGAGTGGCAATGTAACATCTATATATCATAAATGAAACGAATCGCTGGTCTAGATTTGATGCGGGATGCAGGATGCTTGGGACTGATGCATGGGGATAATCCAGAGAGATGGTGTGGGGCAGGAGTGGGGAGGTGGGTGTCGGGATTGGGAGTTCATGTACACTCGTGGCTGATTCATGTCAATGTATAGCAAAACAAATACAGTATTGTAAAGCAAAACAAACTAAAAAATAAAAATTAATTTAAAATAAATAAATAAATAAATTCTTTCTTTAAAAAAAAAAGAAAGAAAGAAAATGCAGTGAGGGGAGCCCATCATTTGGAAGAGCATTTGCCTGGGTAGGGGGTGGGTTGAGAGTGATGACTGATTTCCAAAGTAGCTGAGTATCTGGGAATCTACCAGAGTTGTTGCCACTTCTGGAAAGACTAGAAACACACATTTGAAATCATGGCCTCCCAAGGACAAGAGGGCCAGGTAAATCTCCCCAGTTTGGGGTTGAAAAGCAGCAAGACTTTAGCCCAGCAATGAGTGAGCTGAAAACAAATAGCTTTCATAAGATCTGAAGCGCAGTTACAAGCCATCTCATTCTGATTGACTTACTATGATGTATCAAGAGCAGAACTGCCTATTGAAAGCAAGAGTAAATCATCTCTGGAGAAAGACAGCCTCAAATTGTTTCTATGCATTTCCATATACAATGTTTAGTTCTCAATCAAAAATAATCAGGCATATAAGAATATAAAAATTTATAGAAAAGTTGAGAGAACAGAAAATAGACTCTTAGAAGGTGAATAAAACAGAATTGGGGCATCCCTGACAGCTCAGTTGGTAAAGAATCTGCCTGCAATGCAGGAGACCCCTGTTCAATTCATGGCTCGGGAAGATCTGCTGAAGGGATAGGCTACCCACTCCAGTTTTCTTGGGCTTCCCTGGTGGCTCAGCTGGTAAAGAATCTGCCTGCAATGTGGGTGACCTGGGTTCAATCCCTCAGTTGGGAAGATCCCCTGGATTTATCACACCAGGAGTTTAAAAGAACTATTAATATATGCTTAAGGAATTATAAGAAGGATAATCATGGTAGACAACTAATTTCTAGTTGTCTAAATATATGGAAAAATCCCGGGGAATTTTCTGGGAGTCATCTTGATCTTGGTGGTAATTATATAAGAGTAAGCATGGATAAAAATTCAATGGGTTGTTTGCTTAAGATGCCTATTTTACAGTGCACATTGCAGATATAAACTCAAAAGAAATGCACAGATACGTGCACCAGGCATACATATGTAAGAATGTTTAAAGTAACATTATTCTCAGTATCCCCAAAATGGGAATATCCTCTACAGAATGGCTGAATTCCCTGTGGTTTATTCAGACAACAGAATAACACAGTAATAAAAACCAGTGACATAATGTCTTATTTATAACTTGCATAAATCTCCAAAAATAACATTGAATGAGAATCCAGACACATAAAAAATACATCCAGGATGAGTCCATGTGTAAACAGTCTAAAACAGGTGAGAGGTCAAAATAGTTACCTTTGAAAGGAGATGGTGATTAGCAGCATGTACAAAGGCAATCTGGGGATGTTGAAAATTTTCTGTTTCCCGACTTGGGTCATGGTGAGTCCATGAGTTTATTTATTTTATGATAATTCACTGAGCCATAATTTATTATTTGTGTACCTTTATCTTAGTTTTACTGCATTAAGAACTTACATAAAAATTATAAATAAAGTCATTCAATAATATTATGGAATGAATTAATGTATGAATGAATAGATCAATGAATCTTGTTTCAAGGATTTACAACCACTAGAGACAAAAGGTAATGAGAGCAGGTACTAAGAAATGAATAACATAACAACTTCACCTGAATTTATTGGGATTTATGTCACTGTTAACATTAGGTGGACTACTGGGCACTTGAGATAAATGTCTTTCAGGATATTATCTAATATTTGACTTAGCAATAAATTCTTTCTGTTACTCTGACCTAAATTACTCTTGCAGTTAACATTCTATTTGTCTTAGGTCATATCTTACTTCTCTATTTCTAAAGAGCATCTCAACATAGGCCACACTGAATAAATAGATATTTGACAAGGAAGAGCAGTAGAATGGCTTATGGCTAAAATAATCACTAAAATAGAAAACCAATCAGTTTTGTAGTGTTCTTGTACCTTCTGAAGGAGTCCTGAGATTAACAGATACACACAATAAATTAATTTTTTAGCTAACTTAGGTAACAATTAGTATACAAAATGGCAGTTTACGAAGTGGTATTCTGAAACCTCTAGAAAGCCCAAGGGTGTTTTCCCAAAGAGTTATTCTTTGCTTATAAACAATGCAATAGGAGTATGTGGTTCCATATATCATTGATGGCATTTGATTTGATTTTCCACCACCTTATTGCAGATATTGGTTAATTCCTGGCATTCTCCTTCAGCTGTTTTATTAGCCACATCTATTATTTGACACCTCATGCAAATACTGATTCCAGATTGTCTTAGGGAGTGTTTGGTAGGGCTTCTGTGTTCTACAGGCATATGAAGAATATCACAGGGTGCAAATCCCATGTGACCTAGATAGCATCAAATATTTGTGTGTGTGTGTGTGTGTGTGTGCACACGCATGTGCATTTGGCTGGGGCTGAGGACGGGGCAGGGAGAGTGTCAGGGGTGTCCCACACAATGTAGGAATCAGGCCAGAGCCCCTGCCTCTGTGACGACTTCTACCAGAGGAAGCAGGACCCTGGAGGAGGATCTTGGAAGCTCAACAGGGTGAGAAAACACTCGGGTGCCAGAGTCCCTGTCTCAGTCTCGGTGAAAGGAATCTGGCTCACACCCCCTATCATCACTGGTCATTGTCTCAAAATGACCCCAATTAAGTTTTGTATTCCTGCAAAGTCTTTTTGTTCACATCTGAAAGATAATAAAACAGGTACAGAAAATTCAAGAGTGTGAATTGTAGCTACTGAGTGGCCCAGTTCAGTTCAGTTCAGTCGCTCAGTCGTGTCCGACTCTTTGCGACGCCATGAATTGCAGCACGCCAGGCCTCCCTGTCCATCACCAACTCCCGGAGTTCACCAAACTCATGTCCATCGAGCTGGTGATGCCATCCAGCCATCTCATCCTCTGTCGTCCCCTTCTCCTCCTGCCCCAAATCCCTCCCAGCATCAAAGTCTTTTCCAATGAGGCAACGCTAGCTGGGATTAAAACCCACATCTGATTTAGCATGTAAATTCTTTCCCCATGTCTCAAATTCTCATAAGGTGGGTTTGAAAGAGCCACAGAACTGAGGTGGGATTTACAACAGCATTTTCCAAAGTACAGTACACATTACATTCAGGTGCTAAGTCGTGTCCGATTCTGCAACCCCATGGACTGCAGCACACCAGGCTTCCCTGTCTTCACTATCTCCTGGGGTTGGCTCAAACTCATGTCCATTGAGTCGGTGATACCACTCAACCAATTCATCATCTCTCGCTCCCTTCTCCTCCTGCCTTCAATCTTTCCGAGCATCAGGGCCTTTTCCAATGAGTTGGCTGTTTGCATCAAGTGATCAAAGTATTGGAGCTTCAGAGTCCTTCCAACAGTACACATTAGACTAGTGCTAAATAAGCAGGTTTTCAATGGCAAAAGAATTGATAAATGTTTATTGTCACAAAGTTCAGTCTTTATTTCTGAAGTCCCGTAAGGAGGACACCAGGACTGTTCTTAGAACAAGTGGCTCTATGCCAAACACTGCCTGGGCTGTTTTCCTGGACCACTGCCTTTTGCCAGATTCTTGGGTCATAAGTGATCAAGAGAGTTCAATTCCCAAGTGTGTTTGGAGAACACAATAAACTGACAGTTTCATGTTTTAGAATTTTCTACTTAATTTTATCTTAAAACACTCATGGGCTCAGGGCAATATATCAAATTACTTGAGTCTTTTCTTCAGGTGAAGGGCTCCAGGAGCAGGAAGGGATGGCTTCCTGGAATGAATTCTGGATACTCTGCAGCTTCCAGGAGGAACAGCTGCCCCTAGGATGTGCTGTGGAGCAGCCCCGTACAGTTGTTGCACCCTGGACCTTTATTGAGGAACTCAATAAATGCAAATGTTCTTTCATTCCCTTTTCCTTCTTTAATAGGGACCAAACTCTAGATTTCCTGCTATTTGCAATTCACTCTGAGCTTTCTTCAGTTCAAGAGGCATTAGGAAGTATTATGCAAACTAACAACACACACATCTATGACTATCTTGTTCTCATTTTACACATCACTCTATTTTCAAATTAATTGTTCATATGTCTCCCTGTCCAATGAATGTCAAATGCCTTGAAGATAAATTCTGGGGATACAATTCTACCATCTAAATATCTCCAGAATCTGTCACTTCTTTCCATTTACACTGTCACTGCCTAGGCCAAACCACCGTAATTTCTAACAGAGACCACAGCGATAGTCTCTTCTTGGCCTCTCTCCCTATCTACTCTTGTTCTGATTAATCCATTCCCTCTAAGTGCAAGCAGGAGAACTTTTTTTGAGGACACAGTCAGTCTTTCCCATTTAAAACCCTTCAGTTATATAACGGTACTCTTGGAATAAAACCTTAAAACCTTAAACTCAACCCCAAAACCTTGTGTAATCTGGCCCCCTGCCTATATATATTGCCTCAAACATGTTACTCTCCTTTACATTCTTACCTTTTAAATATAAGGGTCACTTTGCTATTTCACAAGTTACAATATGCTTTGTCACTATGAGGCCATTGAACTGTTGTATTTTTCTGCCTGGGATGCTTTTTTCCAGCACAGCTAAATGTTGTATGGTTCCAACATGAAATTCAATTTCACAAGAGGTCTCTTGACCATCTCAAGCTTCTCTGTTGTGAGTTCCAAAGTATCTTGTACTTGGACACTCTTGGACAGTGAGGACAGGGACCCCTCTGTCTTTTCACTATTGTGCTTTCAGCAACTAAAGTAGTCTTGGCACATGAATATATGTTTAATGAACACATGAAACATATGTAAATGAACCCATTCATGTGCAAAAGTGAAATATTAACTCTTTGCTTTTATTACAGAAAACTTACTGACCTAAGAATGCACATATATTTAATGACTTAATTCTACTCTAGATGGAATAAATCCTGATATCTGTTTTACAGCCCCCTCTTTGTTATGCTTTTCCCCACAAGATAAATCTACTACTACAGTTCTACACATATTTCCACATAAAATCTTCACAAAGAAAGCAGAGGACCTTAAGATGAACACAGAGCCCCTGACACCCACCTATGTGAACCTGATAATCTTTCCACCTTGGTCCTAATTGGAGCACACCTTTCTAATCTGTGAAGCTGGCAAGACTTCCATGGATAAATCTGCCTGTCCACTACTCAGAGGGGACTGAGGTGTTAGTTCCAAACCCACAGATAAGAAAACTCTCTGATGATAACAGCAGGTTTGACATTGATGAAGCCTCCCCATCTGGTGTGTTTAGGGGAGCAATAATGAATAAGGGGTGGCAAAATGTGTTTTCCTGGCTCCTGGCCACCACCATATTGAGTTAAGCCTTGTCTTCTCTGCTCTGCCATTCCAATCCCAATCTGATTTGAAAGAACTGTTCTAGAAATGTTTGGCTGCTTTTGAAAGCTTTCTTTTCTTCATTTTGACTAAACCAGGTTATTCCATTGATGGATTTTTTTTATGCCTTTCCTTTGTATGTGCTCAGAAAGTTCTTTTTTTTTTAATAGAGAAGAAAGTTTTATATGCAGCTTGCATCACATTAGTGTTCCCTTAGAGGCCAATGTGGTATCTAATGGAGTTGCTAGTTACATTTTAAAAGTCAGCAGCATTCCTAAATTTTTGTTGATGCTCTGTTCAATGATCATTAGCTGCTTTCCGTTTTCCATTCAGATACATTGGATGGGCACATGTAGGTACCCAAGCTGATCTAAGTGTACCCATGTATTTCTAGGTGCCATTTCTCCATTAAAATGGTTTGCAGATTCTGTATTTCATCACTACCAAGAAAACACACACCTATATTGTGAAACATATAATTACTTCTAGATAGCTGTCACAACTAGCATAGACTCATGTTAAACAAGAAATAAAGAAATCTTTTTTATGGTGTTACAATTTTTACCTCTTGACAAAAAGTAGAATATCCTTTCACTTATATGCATGATTTTGCATGATATTAACACAGGAGCACATACTGGTATTTTTCCCTAAATATGTCTGGAAATGTACAGAGCAATTAACTTGCCTTGTACCTGTCTGTGTTATTTGCTCAGTCATGTCCAATTCTTTGAGACCCTACAGACTGTAGCCTGCCAGGCTCCTCTGTCCTTGGAATTCTCCAGGCAAGAATACTGGAGTGGGTTGCCATTCCCTTCTCCGGGGAATCTTCCTAACACAGGGGCTGAACCCAAGTCTTCTGGATTGCAGGCAGATTCTATACCATATGAGCCACCTGCCTTGTACCTAACAGGCACTAAAATGTAATCCCTAAATTTTAGAATTAAAGGCCTTTAACTAAGAGCTGAGAAATAAATATCATTGCCAGGAATATAGGCTAGAGAGTGAGAGAATCTGAAATAGAACCGAGTTGTCCTAACTCCTGATTGTTTCTTGGTCTCACACAAAAGCCTGAATCATTCAATAAAGCCTGTTTATTGAATGAATTAGTGAATTAACTTTTTTTAGCATGACAAATAGTCCTGAAAATAATAGTCAAACTAAAACCTAAAAAAAAAAAATTTTCTAAGAATTCTCTATGGATTCCTTGGTAACCCAGAAGTTCAGAATCCATCTTGCAATGCAGGGGACATTGGTACAATCCCTGGTCTGGGAAGATCCCACACCCTGCAGGGCAACTGAGCCCCTGAGCCACAACTACTGAACCTACACTCTAGAGCCTACGAGCCACAACTACTGAAGTCCATGCACCTAAAACCTGAGTTCTGCAACAAGAGAAGACACTGCAATGAGAAGCCAACACACCGCAGCTAAAGAGTAGCCCCCACTTGCCACAACTAGAGAAAGCCATACACAACAGCAAAGATCCAGCACAGCCAAAAATAAATAAATTAATATTTAAAAAAAGAATCCATCTTGCAATGCAGGGGACATTGGTACAATCCCTGGTCTGGGAAGATCCCACACCCTGCAGGGCAACTGAGCCCCTGAGCCACAACTACTGAACCTACACTCTAGAGCCTACGAGCCACAACTACTGAAGTCCATGCACCTAAAACCTGAGTTCTGCAACAAGAGAAGACACTGCAATGAGAAGCCAACACACCGCAGCTAAAGAGTAGCCCCCACTTGCCACAACTAGAGAAAGCCATACACAACAGCAAAGATCCAGCACAGCCAAAAATAAATAAATTAATATTTAAAAAAAAAAAGAAGAGAATTCTCTACACATACACCAATGTGGGTATTTGTTTGTTTGTTTGTTCAGTCGCTCAGTCGTGTCCGACTCTTTCTGACCCCGTGAATCGCAGCCCACCAGGCCTCCCTGTCCATCACCAACTCCCGGAGTTCACTCAGACTGGGTATAGTGATCCATATTCTGTGATTGCTTTTGTAGAAGTTATGATCTTAATCTATAAATGGCATTTTTAATTTCACTATTATAAAGATTTAGTTTGATTTTCTTTCAAAGAAACAAATATAGTAACATAGTTATATAACATAAACTTTCAGTGAACTGCAGGATGGTTATTTATTTGAGAATTACTCACCCATGGCTAATTTTTAGTTACAGATTGATAACCACCTGTCACCACACACTTCTCAGTTGCTACTCTTTGGATGATATATGTGTGCAGATAAAAGTCTTTTTCACATACTGTAACCAAAATATATCTCTGACTTACATGTGGTATGTCTTTATTAATATTGTAACTCTTCCTATAAAAGAGATAAGATATACTGCAAAGGCATGCTGTAATTAACTTCAGCTTTCCCCTGCCTCTCCCGCTACTTCTTTCCAACAAGAACCATGTCACAAATCCTACTGGAATGTGGTACTACTTACAGAGATTTATATGGGCATCTGTTATTGATAGCACAGATATAATAAATAGAATTCTTCACTATGTATATTCAAAAACTGATTTTGTGTTTCAAATGTTTTTTGATGAATCTAAAAATCTGAGTTGTAGTGTGTCCCCAAATAGAGGTACTATTTCTAATGGACTCAGAGGCTCGTAGGTTTGGAGTAAGCATCACGTGACACAGTGGTCAAGGGCATCAGTTCTGTGTCAACACCTGGATGGTATTCTCAGGTCTTCAACCTGACAAGTCTGTGACATTACACAGTGTCTTTAGTCATGCTAAGAAACTGCTTAATATTAAGCAATTCTAAAATGTAGGCAATATTATTACCTAAGTTCAGTTCATGTCCGACTCTTTGTAACCCATGGACTACAGCACGCCAGGCCCCCCTGTCCATCACCAACTCCCAGAGTTTAACCAAACTCATGTCCATTGAGTCGGTGATGTCATCCAGCTATCTCATCCTCTGTCACCCCCTTCTCCTCCCACCTTCAATCTTTCCCAGCATCAGGGTCTTTCAAATGAGTCAGCTCTTCGCATCAGGTGGCCAAAGTATTGGAGCTTCAGCTTCAACATCAGTCCTACCAATGAACACTCAGGACTGATCTCCTTTAGAATGGACTGGTTAGATCTCCTTACAGTTCAAGGGACTCTCAAGAGTCTTCTCCAGCACCCCAGTTCAAAAGCATCAATTCTTCGGTGCTCAGCTTTCTTTAGTATATATTATTACCTAAGCCAAAAGATTTTTTTTATTAAATTAGATTGATGTACTTAAAGTATCTTGAACATGGTACTCAAGTCTCAACTATTATTTTTGGAATGAAGCTCATCAGTCAATCAATTTAATTTCCTCTCAATGAAGATATTCCATCTGAAAATTCCCCAGTAAGTCATAATACAGATTCTGGTAAAATACTTCCAATATAAGCAAACTTGCTAAAATTTTCTCTTCTATTACTTGATACTACTAAGTGAAGAAAGTCTATCATTGTATTGAGCTAGTATCTGCTTCCTCATAACTGCTTTTATTTATTTTAGTCCTGTACTGTGAGAAAATCTGCATAAACCCAATGGCAGTCCTTTAACTATTATGAGTATTTATCCACAGTTCAGTTCAGTTCAATTGCTCAGTTGTATCCCACTCTCCATGACCCCATAAACCACAGTATGCCAGGCCTCCCTGTTCATCACCAACTCTGGAGTTCACCCAAACTCACATGCATCGAGTGGTGATGCCATCCGGCCATCTCATCTTCTATTATCCCCTTCTCTTCCTGCCCCCAATCCTTCCCAGCATCAGGGTCTTTTCCAGTGAGTCAACTCTTTGCATGAGGTGGCCAAAGTATTAAAGTTTCAGCTTCCACATCAGTCCCTCCAATGAACAGACTGATCTCCTTTAGAGTGGACTGGTTGGATCTCCTTGCAGTCCAAGGGACTCTCAAGAGTCTTCTCCAACACCACAGTTCAAAAGCATCAATTCTTCAGCACTCAGCTTTCTTCACAGTCCACTCTCACATCCATACATGACCACTGGAAGAACCATAGCCTTGACTAGATGGACCTTAACCTTATATAAATTATCCTTTATGCTAGTCTGAGATTCTTATTGATATATAAATAGTTAATTAAATAGTTAGTCTTTTCAAGTTAAACTGAAAAACATTTGAAAATATTTTCTGTTTATCCACAAACTATTCATTTCCATTGAGTAGATGGTATTGGGAAAGGGACTTAGCAATAATAGCATTGTGGCCATAATAAATATCTTTTCACCTTTTGTTCCCAAAGTTATTATCTTTTCCAAACAAAATTATAAATTAATAATAATTCATGCACATCATTGTATTATTTCCTCAATCTAGCACTACACACACTTGCTGGCAGTCAGACAATGACAAAGATTTGGTGCCTGTATATTTATTCTCTCTGAATCTTAAAATAATTTTTGTTTGTATGTTTTCTGTTTTGCTTATTTTTATAGCTCTGAATAATAATCTTTTCATGCCTTAAAAAAATCTGATAGGAGGTTTTAACAACTTTTTTAACCATAAACATATTTTCTCTTCAGTATATTTATGGAAATAACGTCTATTTTTGAAGGTGTGGGAATAAAATTTCTAAATTATAAATTGAAAATTTTATATAAAAGTTTTATATTTACCTTTATATTATTTTTCACTTTTATTTTAATCCTCTTACCACCATCAAATGACACACCTATTCAATAGTTAATTTTTCTCCTTTTCCTACTATTTCCACTTTAAATTTCCCTTAAGCTATAAATCTTTTAGAATTCTTAAGGGAAACTCTATTAGATACTTCTCTTTATGGTCTGTCTTCTCAAAGACATTCAATTGTCTGAGCTTTTATTCAGCATATCCCTAAAGACAATCTTTTAGATCCATGAGCTTAACACGTTTTTCTCCAGCACACTATAATCTCTAGTTTTCTTTGTTCATACAGATCTAAAATCTACAGTCTTTGTAGTACAGAGAATCATAGGTTCATTTTTTATTGTGCTGATTTAAGTAGCTCATAGTTACCAATGCCAACCTTGATTTTTCTTTTCTTGAAGAAAATAATAACCACCTCTTATAAAAATACCAGAGCTATTTATATTATGCTAAAGTTCTTTTTATTCTATTTGCTAATAATGTATTGCTGCAGTGCTTTTTTGATAGATTACTGTAACTTGCAATTTATACCAGGCATCATACATGCAAAGCACTGCTGCAATTTTGAAAGTATTTAATAATGTGTAAAATATTGGCTTTCATTTTTAAGTGGTACACAGTAAGTTCCTAATTATTTGCACTAATGCAAAGGAACAAAACTGGGGATAATACTAAATACCAGATAAATCCCAGCATCTAAATGATGCTTAAGAGTATCTGGGATTCTGAAAACTGCATAAGATATAATCAAATCATGCATTGATAATATATTACTGGGATCAGAATTTGAAACTGCACATTTCCCTTATCTTGCTCACCTAAATTTCTCTATCTCTCAGTGCAGAACTATATCATCTATCTCTCAGACTGATAAAGAGAAATCACCTCGAGAGAGATAACTTCTTTGAAAATTTTCTACAGAACAACAAAGATATAGGTAATTGGGAATGGAGGAGATAAATATCTCAGCAAAAGAAATAGAAAGTCAACGATTATTGGCACAATGTGTAGCAAAAGAGACTTGTTACAACATGCTGGTTTGATTATATGTAAATAATATTTGTAATCTTCATTATCATGCATTGAATATGCATTCTCTACTAGGCAGCTTGCCTCTTTACACCACTTAATACTCATGGTAACTCTCTAAGCGTATATTACAATCCTAAATTTACACTGATAAAAATTTACTTACCCAGAGAGGGTGAGTAAATTGCCAAGTACACATAGATACTATCTATGTAAGTTGCTGAAGAAGGATTTAAAATAAATTAAATTCAGGCCAAGTTCATGGATTACCGCTATGGATTTCCACAGTAAGTTATCCTACGCCTCTACTGTTAGAAATTCAGTCTTATCACATCTCTAAGCAGGGCTCATCTCTTTTCTCTAACGGGGCATTTTCTCCTCTTTTCCCTGATACTGGCAGCACAAAACAATGTCTCCTGATCTGTGCCATCCTCTGAAACACCTCCAAGAGGTCTTCGGAGTCTTCACTAGAATGCAAATGATGTTTAAAGATTTACTCTCTTTAGTCGAAGAATGAAGCAGGCATTTTATGTTCTCTGAAGAAGTCAGATTTATCACATACGCTGCTCTCCTGGGCCGTGCTGTCTTGCCTATGGGAGGGGGCACCAACTGGTGTCTGTAATCAGTCATGCCTTGTGTATGCTCAGCACCCTTCTTGCGGTTAGGCCTGGCCGTATTTCCCACAGTCTGAAATGTATTCCCGTCAGCCTGTACCCTAGCAGCAGGTAGTTTGTCTCTTTGATATGTTATTGGCTCCTAGAAGCCTGACAGTTTTCCCTGTGTAGTTTTAATACATACTGATGAGTTTCCTGAGCTGTTATGTACCCACAAAAATCCTTACAGTACCTCAAAAGCATTTCACTTTATTTACTATTTTCCAATATGGGGGTCTCTGGACTACTAGAGATTCTTCAAGGTACCAAAATGGTTTGAGAAGCTTATTTTCAAAATTCAAGAAACTTAGAGGAAATGGTGCTTCCAGAAAAGGTAAAGTTGTAGAGGTTCCACATAGCACTGAATTCTTTGAAATTGGCACCCCACTCCAGCACCCTTGCCTGGAAAATCCCACGGACAGAGGAGCCTGGTACGCTACAGTCCATGGGGTCACAAAGAGTCGGACACAACTCAGCAACTTCACTTTCTTTCATACTAATTCACTCTGATTACCCACTTAATCAGTGTTCACTAGAATCTCTGTTTAAGAGTTGTGAATAGCACTGACTTTTAAATATTAAAAACTAATCAGTATTACTTCATAAAAGTAGTTTTTACTGATGAAATTCCAAACCATGGAGTCCAGAAAGAGAAGGTAATTCGATGGCTCCTTGGAGAAGACAAGTTTGAGAACTACTATTTTAATAGTAATAATATTATTACTAACACATTAAATAATGTACTCAGTTTCCACTGAGTGTCCACTACGAATCATACAATGTGTTAAGTGTCTCTTCGTGCACAAATTTTTTAAACTTTGGAACATGTGCAAAATAGATAACATTGCCTCCTTTTTATAGATCGTCAAAGTGTAAAAGCTGATTTATCCACATTTTCAATGTTAGAAAACCCTTGTTCTTTGTACTGCCTTACAGAGGCCTCTACTGTAAAAGAAGTAATGGTCTATGTAACTGTAGACAGTCAAATTGAATAAACTGATTTTTTAAATTATCCACTTTTAAGAATTTACCTGAATTAAATTTGCCCATTCTGGTCCATTTTAGTTCACTGATTCCTAAAACGTCAATGTTCACTCTTGCCATCTCTTGTTTGACCACTTCCAATTTACCTTGATTCATGGATCTAACAGTCCAGGTTCCTATGCAGTATTATTCTCTACAGCATCAGACTTCACTTCTACCCCTAGTCACAACCACGACTGAGTGTTGTTTCCACTTTGGCTCCATCACTTCGTTCTTTCTGGAATTATTTCTCCACTCTTCTCCAGTAGCATGCTGGGCACCTACCGACCTGGGGAGTTCATCTTTCAGTGTCCTCTTTTTGCCTTTTCATACTGTTCATGGGGTCCTCAAGGCAAGAATACTGAAGTGGTTTGCCATTCCCTTCTCCAGTGGACCACATTTTGCCAGAACTCTCCACCATGACCTGCCCGTCTTGGGTGACCCTACATGGCATGGCTCATAGTTTCATTAGTTAGACAAGGCTGTGATCCATGTGATCAGAGTGGTTAGTTTTCTGTGATTGTGGTTTTCATTCTGTCTGCCCTCTGATGGATAAGGATAAGAGGCTTATGGAAGCTTCCTGATGGGAGGGA
>SJXQ01011194.1:247522-287169 GCA_006408695.1 Aepyceros melampus | reverse complement strand
GGGGTTCTCAAGGCAAGAATACTGAAGTGGTTTGCTATTCCCTTCTCCAATGGACCACATTCTGTCAGACCTCTCCACCATGACCCGCCCGTCTTGGATTGCCCCGCGGGCATGGCTTAGTTTCATTGACTTAGACAAGGCTGTGGTCCTAGTGTGATTAGATTGACTAGTTTTCTGTGATTATGGTTTCAGTGTGTTTGCCCTGTGATGCCCTCTTGCAACACCTACCATTTTACTTGGGTTTCTCTTACCTTGGGCGTGGGGTATCTCTTCACGGCTGCTCCAGCAAAGCACAGCTGTTGCTCCCTACCTTGGACGAAGGATATCTCCTCACTGCTGCCCTTCCTGACCTTCAACAGGGGATAGTTCCTCTAGGCCCTCCTGCTGTGACTTTTACCACAATAAAAAATTTTTAAAAATAAATAAAATGGATGGTTTAGGAAGGGCAAGGGGAGAAAATAGAAGCAATTACTAGCTAATTGCATTATTGCTCTTAGGAGGGAAGTAATAATGCCTAGAAAAGGAGGGTGCTCAGGGGGTTATATAAGGTGGTAATATAAAGCAGCAACTAGAACCAGTATCCTTCCTACGAACCTGCAGAGACTCAGAGAAAGTAGGGAGTGGGCAGCCCACGGCTGGAAGGACGGAGTTTGTGCGTCATTGTTTTAAATATAAGGTTAAAAATTTACATAGCTGATGCCAGACATCCAGACTGTATTCACATTATGTAAACAGACTTAATTAGCCTGGTTAAAAAAGTTTTTCAGGTTGACTTAACAAAGCAAGATCCAGAGATAGACTGAAAATGGAGAGATTTAGAAAGACTAAAAATAAAAGGACTGGAAAAGATATACCAAGCAAATTCAAATAAAAAGAAAACAGGCCTTGGGACTTCCCTGGTGGTCCAGTGGTTAAGACTTTGAACTTCCAGTGCAGGGAGCAGAGGTTCTATCCCTGATCAGGAAACTAAGATCTCACATGCCATGAGGTGCGGCCAAATAATAAATAATTTTTTAAAAAAGAAGTGTCTTTTTTTTTTTAATTGAAGCATAGTTGATTTACAATGTTGTGTTAATTTCTACTGTATAGCAAAGTGACTTAAACACATATATACATTCTCTTTCATATTCTTTTCCATTATGCTTTATCACAGGGTATTGACTATAGTTCCCTGTGCTATACAGTAGGACTTTGTTGTTTATCCATTTTATAGATAATAGTTTGCATCTGCTCATCCCAAACTCCCAATCCATCCCTCCCCTACCTGTTCCCCCTTCAAAGAAGTCTGTTCTGGGTGTATGAGTCCTCACTCTTGATACCAGGCAAGGTAAAACTCATATATTCTTATTTATTCAAGATATGATATGATGTAATGCTGTGTCTTTGTGTTTTGCTTCAGTGCTGAATGTTTTTAATATGAATTCAGTATTTGAACAGGTAGAGTGTTCTGAGGTTCTGTCCTATAGCTGCTGTACCTTTCCTATTAAATGTACTCAAGTTCTGTGGTGTAGCTCTGTGTTATCATTGGAATTTCCCTTTTTCTAGGACTGACGGCTCCTATACAGAGAAACTGTCGACTTTTGTTTATGTCTTACTTTGAAATCATTAATTCTATTTTTAAGTAAATGTCTTGTGACTTCCCTGGTGGGTCAGAAGGTAAAGAATCTGCCTGCAATGCAGGAGGCCTGGATTTGATACTTGGGTTGGGAAGATCCCCTGGAGGAGGAAATGGTAACGCACTCCAGTATTCTGGCCTGGAGAATCCCATGGACAGAGGAACATCATGGGCTACACAGTCTATGGGGTCGTGAAGAGTCAGACATGACTGAGCAACTAACATGCTTTCATTTGTGCTTCCCATTTCTACATTCATATCATCTGTAAATCATTTTGCTTCTTTGTGTTCAATATTTTTCATATCAACAAAAAAATGTATATACTGCTTATTCCTTTCCTTTTGGGTTAATTGGAACCTTCATGTTGAATGATAGTGTGAAAGGAAACATTTATGTCTTGATTTTGACTTTACCCATCTATTTAGGGAGGTGAGATTTCTAGGCTCCTGTCCCTGGTGTGCCCAATGCAAGCCTGCTTGCATTTGGTTTCTGCATTTAGGCACTTCACTGACCTGACTTGATAGCCTCATTTGATCATCATGGCTGTTCTTACCTTCCCTGTGTCCAACTGGTGATGAAAGTTTCAGAGTTCAGTATGCTTAGGTAGACATGAACCTTAAAGACTGTCAGGAATTGAGGATACTGGCATTTCGGGGGGAAGGGAAGGCCTTGGCAACTAAAAAATACAGTCACAACCCGGAAGTCAAGAGTTGTTTTATCCAGTGGGAATTGTTAGGATTTCAAGCCAGAAGACAGCATCTAAAGTGACCCTGACAAAAGTAAAATAAAGTGACCCTGAGAGAACTGCCTTCTATGGGGAGGGGAAGAGTCAGGGTATATAGAAGTTTTGCAGTAAGGGGCAGGTAAAGCTGAATATCAAAAAGTGATTTTTAATTAAAGAAAATCAGATATCTTGAACTAAGGAATTTACGGCTTTTCTAGGTATGGGAAGATGCAAGTGTCCAGGCTCAGCTCTCTGGGGCCAAATTCTGCTTCTTCATTATTCACATCCTTAATTCCTACTTTACAGTAAGGGAGTGGGGTTTATGGGGTTAAATGCCTCTTGTGCTTTTTCTCATCCTCCCCACCCGACCCCACCAAGCTCCTCAGTACTTATGTTTACTAGGGAAGTGGATGATGGCTGCCAGTATTATTCTTCCTGGGCTCAGAAATTACATTTGGAAGGCTAGAATCCCTGATGGCTGTGACATCCTTGTTTACCAGTATGGGAGGAAATATTCCATTTCATACCCTTCAGTCAAGTATGTGGTGAACGTAAACAAACTACTTCCTTTGCGTCAGCAGCTTTACTCCCAGAGCCTGTGACGTAACTATCTATCACAGAGACATGTAACTTAGTGGCTCAAAAATACACCCTTAAAATTACAGCTCATCCTTCTACAGAAGAAAGAAAAAAAAACAGAGAATTTGAAACTTCATGCAAAGACAGTTTTTCTTTTGAAAAATACTGAAGTGATCTAAGGATAAGTGTCTTCTCATCTATAATGAGAAATTGGACATATTGGCTTTACAGTATTTTACACTATTGGCTGATAGTGGATACAGACAGTTTTTTTTTTTTTTTTCTTTTTTTGGTCACACCTGGTGGCATGTGGAATCTTAGTTCCCAACCAGTGATTGAACCTGGGCCTCATGCAGTGGAGACTCAGAGTCTTAACCACTGGACTGCAAGGGAGGGAAGTCTGCAGGTAGTGATATTGAAGTACGTTTTTAGACCTTCTAACCTAGAATCTGAAAGCACTCAGAGAATGGTCCCTATTTAACATATTGATAAGCAGCTTAGCCACAAAGAGTATATGCTTATCAGAATCTTGTGATTTGTTTAAAAAAGAAACTACATCTTTTTTCCCCCAACTACACCCCAGAGTTTTTCACAACTGTTTACAAAGGGACACTGCCTTTGTAGAAACTAACGTTTGACCCTGTCTCAGAAAAAGGCAAAGAAACATGGCACCTGCTTTCTACCTGCCAGTTCATCAAATTTAGCACTGGTGCTCTCGAGTCCTCTTTTCACACCTCCCATTGCCATTGTGTGCCAAGGCAGAGTGTGAGGCTTGGAGCTGACCCTTTTCAAGATGAGGAAATATTAACACCTAAGAGGTGTGAGCGGATTAACTGAGCTGGAGTCTGTCATAACTAGTGGCACATAACTTGTCGACATTGACTTCTTAAAAACAGAGAGTGTATAAATATACATACATATATGTGTATATATAATACCCTTCATTTTAGTTTTGCTATATAAAGAATAACTAAAACCAAAAGAAAATGAAACAAAAAGCCAGAAAAGCCCTGGAGCAAGGTGCCTGTCTGGTGACCTAAAGAGTTACACCTGTTGGGACTTCCCTGGTGGTCCAGTGGTTAAGACTCTGCCCTTCCACTACAGGGGACATGGGTTTAATCCCTGATTAGGAAACTAAGATCCCACTTGCTGCATGGCACAGCCAAGATAATAAATAAAATAAAAATTAAAAAAATAGAGTTACACCTGTGGCTCTTACCTGTGGTTCAGATGGTGTGCCTCTCCAGCGAGTGGAATGGAGTCAGAGTTTAAGAGAAAGAGCCCTGGAGTTGCGTGTTGTGGTGGAAGCAGCACAGTTCATCTCTCTGTTTGTTAATGGTGGTGGTGATTTTGGTGATGATGACAAAAGTGTTGTCAACTTAATATCATGGAAATTAAAATTGTTTTAACAGCATGGAAGGGTGCAAATTGAAATGCTAAACTGATCCCTCAGCTCCTGCGTTCCCCATCCCTCACAATTAAATGTTTTCAACCTTCCTGTTGTTATTTCTTTGAAGGCAAGTAGAGTATGCCATGGGCTTCCCTGGTGGCTCAGCTCATAAAGAGTCTGCCTGCTGATACAAGAGCTGCAGGAGACATGGGTTTGATCCCTGGATCAGGAAGATCACCTGGAGGAGGAAATGACAACCCAATATTCTTGCCTGGGAAATTCTGTGGACAGAGGATCCTGGCGAGCTACAGTCCATGGGGTCTCAAAGAGTCGTACATAACTGTTGACTTAAAAAAATAGTCACAGTCTAGAAGTTGAGAGCTATGTTTTATTTGGTGGAAAGTTTTAGGTCTTAAGCCTAGGAGTCAGCATCTCAAGTAACCCTGAGAGAACTGCTCTGAGGAGGCGAGGGGAGGAACCAGGTTACATAGAAGTTTTGCAACAAAGGACGGGTAGTCTGAACGTCAAAACGTGATTGTTAATCACGTTTTAAATATTAAACATGATATCTGGATAACCAGATACCCTAAGTTAAGGAGTTTAGCACTTTTCTACATATGGCAAGATGTAAGAGTCTGGACTCACTGAAATCATTCCTTTCATATGCATCTCAGCTACCTGGGGCCAACCAACATCCTGCAATTTTCCTCAGGGCTTGGGGGAGTGTCTGCAGCCTCCTGGGTGCCAGATCACAGGTGTTATTCTTCTTCGTGAGTGCCCTGGAGGACTAGAATCGATGTTAATGTGACATCCTTGTTTATTGACATGGCGGGAAATACTCCTGAGTGACAAAGTACACAGAATGCCAGGTGTCACTGCTAAGAGGTCTGATCCATTGTGGCTCATCTTTTGCTGGAAACCTAGCCTGTTTTACATCTCTGAAAATTTCTAGGGTCTTATCTTCTATTTTAGTATACAGTCACCATAATTAAGATTATGATGCTCTCTTCTATTTTTCCTGCTAATTTTTCTTAATGTTCATCTTATTTTCTGTTTGCATTGTTTTCTCTTTCTGCCTGAGGGTAGTAATTAATTCAAGAAGGGTTCTTTTGAATCCTCTGCTCTCAGGCTTTTCTGTTTATTCTTCCAAGTCTGCCTCTTTTGTGGCTTTGATTTTCCTTAATGGTCTAATGGTTCTTGGTGTCCTTTGGGGTTTATCACTGAAGACTAGGACTAGATTCATATTGGTGCTTGACATGTTTTCCTTGACTTTCCTATCCTGCCCATCAAGCAAGGGCTTGACCCGACTGGATGTGGGTGAAGCTGAGGGCGGGCAGCTTCGCCTCTGGGTATTGGGCTGGGCCCCTCCTCTCATGCGCTTGAAGTGTGTACTCTGGGTTGTGAATTCTCACTTTGAAAGTGGATGAGGCAGAAAGCTCATTTCTTTGGTACGTACAGCACTGTTTTGGTTTCTGCCTGAGAGCAGAAACCGCTGCTGTAATGCTGGGAAGAGGGCACGTGCCTGGGATCCTGAGGTCCACCTGTAGTTCTGCAGACAGACTGCAGTCATCTGCAGCGAGTCTCTTTTCTTGCCTTTGCCCTTGGGGCCTGTCTGGGGCTTGTCTCCAAAGACTTCTCTTGAGTAAAGCCCGATCTAGAATCTCCCATGTGGATCCTTAGCCAGTCACTGATCTGAACTTTTTTTTCTGTATCTTTCCATGGTCTTCTCTTTCCTCTCTGGCACCCAGATTAGGTGAGAACTTCAGGGGAGCTGCTCACATGGTCTGAGACTGGATGGAAAAGTCGCTACCCGTGAGTCCTGGCTAGCTCATTGCACACACTCCTCTTTT
Source organism: Aepyceros melampus (assembly GCA_006408695.1). NCBI lineage: Eukaryota > Metazoa > Chordata > Mammalia > Artiodactyla > Bovidae > Aepyceros > Aepyceros melampus. Next base: position 281,010 of record SJXQ01011194.1, on the reverse strand, counting down.
TTTTTTATTTTAACTCTTGAGTTTTCTTATTTATTTCTTTGGCTGCGTCAGGTCTTAGTTGTAGCCCACTGGATCTTTCATTGTGGTGCATGGGCTCTTCAGTTTTGGCTTGCAGGCTTAGTTGCCGCAAGGCATCTGGAATCTTCCCAGACCAGGGATCAAACCCATGCCCCCTGCATTGGAAGGTGGATGGATTCTTAACCACTGGACCACCAGGGATGTCCCTCTACTCTTTATTCTTGGTGGTGTGATATTTCACAGTATTTCATGAAGGGACTTATGCAGTCAATGTGCCTGTTCTTGGAGGCTGGAAACCCTCTTTGATTATTTCCTCCTGGAGGCCTGCTCTGACCACCCTCATTCCACTCTCCTATCTTGATTTTTATTTTCCTTCAGAGCACTCTGAGCTACCTGAAATTAAATCTGTTGGTTTGGCTATCTCACTGGAATCTAAACCCCTGGCCTGTGTGAACCTGTATGCGCTCAATATCCATTTGTTCATTTGTGAATTAATGGATGCACTTTGATTCTTTATGTGTTAAAAGTTGATGGTGCTCCTTCCCCTGGGTTCTTTTTGTGTCTTTTTCTTTCTTGTTCTCTTTTTCATTCTTTCTCTTTCTAACAATTCACTTGCAGTCCCACTTACTGTTTCTACATAGCAGATTTTACCCACAGGTAGTAGCTGGAAAGAGGTATTTTATGTTCTCACTGGGGAATTTGGAGGGACTCTGTGGGATGGGTCTGCACATCTCGACTGCATCAGATGCTGGTGGGGGCTCTGAGTGTCCTAAGGCTTGGCTGGCTGGACGTCCCAACTGCCTCCCTCACTGCCGGGGTTACTACTGGCTGGCAGCTGGGAGCTTAGCCACATGCTTCCTCGTGGCCCCTCTGGCCTGTGGTCTCAGTGTGGTTGGACTCCTCCAGAGCAGACGTCCCAGGAGCACTGGTGGAAGCTGATGCCTTTTCCAGCCTCATCTCAGAGGTCACACAGTGTTTTGCCTCTGCAGTCACAGGCCTGCCCACCTCCAGGGGAGGGGACAGAACCAACGAGTCAGACACGACCGAGCAACTGAGCACATGTATGTGCAGCAAAGCAGGGGCCTCGTGTGTCCTCACAGCAAACACAGATGTGTCTGATCCTGTCTTGACGGTTCCAGATTCTTAACCACTGGCCCACCAGGGAAGTTCCTCATTTTCTTTTTTAATTGCATTTTCCTTCATTTTAAAAATTTGTTATCTGAGTTCATATTGGGGTTTCCAGGGTGACTCAGTGGTAAATGAATCTGCCTGCTGATGCAGGAGACACAGGAAATGCCGGTGGGAACTTTGGGTCAGAAAGATCCCCTGGAGGAGGAAATGGCAACCCCCTCCAGTATTCTTACCTAGAGAATCCTGTGGACAGAGGAGCCTGGAGGGCTATAGTCCATGGGGTCGCAGTCTGACATGACTGAACACATGTGTGTATATTTATGATATTTCCCCTGGTGAATTGGGTGGTTCAGAGTCTTGTTTTAGTTTTTCCACGGGCTACTCATCTAAATATGTATTTATTGTATATAACCTTCTCCTTCATGGCTTAGCAGTTCTTAAATTACATCTGTTGTTTGAATGAAAATGAAAAAAATGATCACCTTTTCTATTTCCTGAGTTTTGTTCCTTATTTTCTTATTTTTAGTTAGTTTGTTTATTTATTTTTGGTTGTTGTTACAATCTAACTTTAAATACCAAGTTGAAAACTCTGTTTCTAGGTTTCTTGGTGCTTGCCTTCTAAGACAGACAAGAAGATGAAGGCAGTTACGACAACTTTGCCTTCCCCCTTCATCCTGTCCAGTTGAGAAAGTGATTCTCTTTTCAATGTCATGTTTACTTTTATTTATTTATTTTTTTGGCAGTGACATTTCCTTCCTGTAACCATTGGAAAGAGCAACTTGTGTACCCTTCTGGTGCATTTGTCCTTTTTCTTAGGTGACGTGTTGCAAGGTGTTGGGGCAACTAATACTCGTTCTCCGGAGGTTGCTCAGCTGTTCTCCTCTGCTGCCCTCTGAAGTTGATAGCTGTTCTGAGATTTCAGAATTTTGTTAACTTGCTCTTTGTTTGCTTCCTGCTTCCAAGAAAGGCACATGGAACAGTGGGAACTTGCTCTGTAGCGTGGCGGCTTGGTGCCAGTTGTGCTGTGTTGTTAAATTTTGGGGGAAAGATATTTGGTATTGGTTTTCATTGTGCCATTTTCTTAATTTTTATTTTTAAAGTAAGGAAGGGGACATCCCTCGTGGTCTAGTGGTTAAGAATCCGCCTTTCAGTGTAAGGGACACAGGTTTGTTCTTTGGTCAGGGAACTAAGATCCCACATGCCACTGGGCAACTGAGCCTGCTCTCTGCAGTGAGAAGCCTGTGAGCCACAACTAGAAAGTGTGTGCTGCACCAAAGCGCCTGTGCAGCCAATTAATTATCACATATTTAAAAAGTATGGAGGCATTTGACAGTTCAATAGATGTTGCTAAAAGTACAGTAGTCCTGTCACTGTTCGTTTTTTAACCTATATATATCTATTGAAAATGTGAACAAAAAACTTTTTTGCATCAAAAGAAAATGTTTTTGCAGTCATGAATGGGACATTTTGTTTATAAAAGGATAAATAAAGGTTGTTTGGTAAAGCAAAGAAATGCAGGTTCCCCAGACTCTTCTCCAGGAATATTTTGGCAAAAGTCCATTCTTTCTTTCCATCATTGTCTTTTTGATAGAAAAGCAACGTTTATACTTTTCAAAGTTTGTGACGTGAGTAGGTAGATGGGAACTGGGGGTGCATAGTGAGGGTCTGAGTAGAGGCTTCCTTTACTTTGAATATAGCTCCGAGACAGATTTGCTGAGCATCCGGGTAATTGAGTTGTTCGTCAGTCGCTTGGTTGTGTCGGACTCTTTGCACACTCGTAGACTACAGCACACCAGGCTACCCTATCCTTCACTGTCTCCCAGAGCTTGCTCAAACTCATCTCCATTAAGTCAATGATGCCATCCAACCATCTCATCCTCTGTCAGCCCCTCTCCTCCTGCCCTCAGTCTTTCCCAGCATCAGCATCTTTTCCAATAAGTTGACTCTTTGCATGAGGTGGCCAGAGTATCACAGCTTCAGCTTCAGTATCAGTCCTTCCAGTGAATATTCAGGACTGATTTCTTGAGGATTGACTGGTTTGATCTCCTTGTAGTGCAAGGGACACTCAAGAGTCTTCTTCAGCACCACGGTTTGAAAGCATCGATTCTTTGGTGTTCAACCTTTATGGTCCCGCTGTCACATCCATACATGTTTACTGGAAAGATCCATGGGTGGAACAGCAGTCAGGGTTCTTAGTTGCAAAAACCAGAGTCTGCTGTAGCCAGTTTCACAAAACTCCATGTAACCTGGACCAGTGCGAGGAATACAGCACTAGGCTGTGACAAGTGAAGACAGCTCTGTGACCACCTCCTAGAAGACACCCTGCTTGCTGGGGGTCGAGTGTCAGCAGCCCCGCTAGCCATGGCTGCCTCCCCATGGTGCCTGCCAATAGGAAGGCTGTGTCTGGAGCCGAGGCCCTGTTGCAAGGGGCTGGATGAGGTCTTGCTTCTACCTTGGGTACATTCTCCAGTTGGAGGAGGATGATCAAGCAGTGCTGGGAGGCCCCAAACTGGAGAAAGCACCTCCTGCAGTAGTGTTCTCTGCCAGGGGGAGGACTGCATTGGAGGCACGTGTAGCCATGAGGGAGGTGGCCTGCCTGAATGGCCAGGGCGTCAGACAGGGTTGAGGACATGCAGTTGCTTCTGTGACTTCTCATGTTTATTAGCTCTGTGCCTGTGGGCAGGTCACTTACTTTCTATGACCCAAATTTCTTCATCTGTGAAAAAGGGCTCAGGAAGTGTGGTGTTCCATCTCCCTTCCAGAATGTATGAGACGGTACATGTTTGCTGCATGAATGAATGAATGAATGAGTCGCTTGTTGGTCCGGCCTTGGAGAAAGATAAATGAGCCAAAGAACATCATGATTGGCATGTTAGCTTTTGGTTATGAATATTGTTTTAAATTAGAGTATATTATATTCGGAAAAGGAAATGGCAACCCACTCCAGTATTCTTGCCTGGAGAATCCCAGGGACAGAGGAGCCTAGTGGGCTGCCATCTGTGGGGTCGCACAGAGTCGGACAGGACTGAAACAACTTAGCAGCAGCAGCAGTGCTTACATTCTAGTGGGTTTTTTAAATTACTATTATTTTTATTGACGTACAATTGATTTGGGCTTCCCTGGTGGCTCAGATAGGGAAAAAATCTGCCTTTAATGAGGGAGACCTAGGTTTGAACCCTGGTTGGAAAGATTCCCTGGAGAAGAAAATGGCAACCCACTCCAGTATTCTTGCTTGGAGAATCCCATGGACAGGGGAGCCTGGCAGGCTACAGTCTATGGGGTCACTCAACTGAGTGACTAACACTTTCACTTTCACTTATATTCTAGTGGGTTTTTGTTATTACTGTTATTATTTTTATTGAAGTAGAGTTGGTTTACAGTGTAGTAGTATTGGTTTTAGGTGTACAACAAAGTGATTCAGCTATGCATATATATTCTTTTTTGTATTCTTTTCTATTATAGATTATTGCAAAATATTGAGTATAGCTCCTGTGCTGTGCAGTAGGCCCTTGTTTTTTATCTATTGTATATATAGTAGTCTGTAACTGTTAATTCCAAACTCCCAGTATTTCCCTCCCACCGTCTCCCCTTTAGGAACCACAGGTTTGTTTTCTATGTCTATGAGTCTAATTATTTTGTAAGTAAGTTCATTCATATCATTTTTTTAGTTTCCACATACACCTGATATCATATATTTATCTTTGACTTAGTTCACTTACATTCCAGTGGCTGTAGAGTATTGAAAATTCTTTAGATTTTAGCTATTTTTTTTTTAAAGTTAATTTATGGCAAGAACAAGGAAGCAAAAGTTATTGAGAAAATTTCAGAAGATGGTGGAGGAGTAGGTGGACGTGGAATACATCTCTCTCCATGGATACATCAGGAATACACCCTCAGACACAGAAGTGCATGCAGGACACCAGCTGAGAGTGGAAGGAGTACCTGACCAGCAGAAAAGAATATATAGACCCACACAAAACTCGGTAGGATGAAGGAACTAGGGGGGAAAACGGGAGTTAGTAGGACTGGACCTGCCCTCAGTGGGTGGGGGAACTGAAGCAGGGGTCCAGATCCTACACCAGGGCAATTGTCTGAGTCAGAGGAGAAGCATTTAAGGCTAAGCAGGAAACAGCTGATCTATAGCAACCTAAGTGGAATGAGAATCCTTGCCGCAGTCATACATACCCTGGACAGGGACGCAGGTCCCCTGGAAGGTGCAGCGATTGGGAGCTGGAGTTTAGGGATTGTGGAGCAATCCTAGGGTGAGGGCTGCTGTTGACTGCAGAGAGACAGATCAAGGGACTGTGAGGGAGAAGACTGTGGTGGGAAATGCCTGTGGAGGAAAGCCTGGCAGCCATGGAAGCAAGGCGATACTGCTGAGTCACATGTAGGGTGTGGAACCATCACCATAGCCTCTCTCCTCCCAACACAAACAGCGTTGGCAGCTGAACAGTAGAGAGGCTGGCCCATCAAATGCCTGAGGCACTGAACTACAGAGTAGGAGCCCACCCAGGGTGCTCCTTTAAGTGACCGATGTGCTGATCTACACAGGAGGACCCCAGGCAAGGAAGCCCTCTAAGTGTCTGAATGGGTGGAGTTACAGAGAAAGACTGGCCAAAGAGGCCTCCTGATCACCAGCTACAAGAGGCTCAAGAAAAGACTGAAAGGGCCATAACTCCTGCGACAGAGGCAGCCCATGTCCCTGCACACTTGGCGCCGCCAGGGTCCCCTCAAGCCAAGCAGCTGTACTACCTTCATGCTCAACTCTCACTGGGGGAGAGCTGGCACAGGCAAAAAAAACCTTGCGCCTATGTGCACAGGGTCGCTTCGGTAGTGTCCGACTCATTGCGACCCTGTGAACTCTGGACTGCCAGGCTTCTCTGTCAGGGAGGTGGATTCTCCAGGCAAGAATACTGGAGTGTATGGGACAATACTGGTTGCGATACCCTTCTAGAGCACTATATTTCCTGCTGCCCTAGCCGCCAACTCCCCAGAGTACCTGGTGCTGCCAGAACCCCTGAGACTCAAGCAGCTGCACCACCTCCACACCTGGCCCTCACAGGGGCAAACCCAAGTCCTCCAGGGCAGCCCCAGGAGCAAACCCCAGTGGACAACCCATATCCAGAGGTGGAAATAAAATCACAATGGAAACCCAGGGGCAGTGTGACTAAGGAAGAAGACCTAAAACTCTCCCACAAGCTGTACAGCTGCAGACTAAATACACACAATCAACTAAGCAGACTGTGTCTGTGGAATATGTAAAAGGTCATGAGAGCTCAGACAAAAGAAAATGCACTAGTTCTGACAGCTGTGAACATTGGAGGCAAAAACACAAAGGAGTAGCATCAGATTACAATCTGAGCTGCCCTCACAGCAGATCCAGAGATCAGCACAGTGTTAGAGGGCATCATAGGGAGGTGAAATGGACTGTGACTCCCAGCGACGGAAACAACTCTGACAGCAGTGACTCAAGAAAAAACATTTATTATTTTATGTTTTGACATGTTCTGTAGATTATTTTGGATTTTTTTTCCTCCCCCTACCCACCCCCTCGCCCCACTGTAGTTGTCAGTTTTATTAGCACTACAAAATCTAACTAAGCTTTTGAGCTTTTTTCTTCTTCTTTTTTTTCTCAGTCACACTCTTTATTGTTGTTATAAACATCTGCCTCTATTTTGGGCTTTTGCAGTCTGGAAAGTTTTTTTTCCCTCTCTCTCTTTTTTATTTTTAATTTTTTAAACCTATTATTATTTTTTCTACATGTATTCCTTTGCTTTTCCTACAGTTCTTTTCCCTTTGCAGTTACTCTTTAATATACATAACTCTTCTTTATCTACTACTATTTAACTTTGTATATCTTTCTTTCTTTTCTTTTTTTCCTTTCAGTTCACTTCAGTCGCTCAGTTGTATCCGACTCTTTGCGACCCCATGAACCGGAGCACGCCAGGCCTCCCTGTCCATCACCAACTCCCAGAGTCCACCCAAACCCATGTCCATTGAGTCAATGATGCCATCCAACCATCTCATCCTCTGTCATCCCCTTCTTCTCCTGCCCTCAATCTTTCCCAGCATCAGGATCTTTTCCAATGAGTCAGCTCTTTGCATCAGATGGCCAAAGTATTGGAGTTTCAGCTTCAGCATCAGTCCTTCCAATGAACACCCAGGACTGATCTCCTTTAGAATGGACTGGTTGGATCTCCTTGCAGTCCAAGGGACTCTCAAGAGTCTTCTCCAACACCACAGTTCAAAAGCATCAATTCTTCGGCACTTAGCTTTCTTTATAGTCCAACTGTCACATCCATACATGACCACTAGAAAAACGTTAGCCTTGACTAGATGGACCTTTGTTGGCAAAGTAATGTCTCTGCTTTTGAATATGCTATCTAGGTTGCTCATAACTTTCCTTCCAAGGAGTAAGCGTCTTTTAATTTCATGGCTGCAATCACCATCTGCAGTGATTTTGGAGCCCAGAAAAATAAAGTATGACACTGTTTCCACTGTTTCCCCATCTATCTGCCATGAAGTGATGGGGACCAGATGCCATGATCTTCGTTTTCTGAATGTTGAGCTTTAAGCCAACTTTTTCACTCTCCTCTTTCACTTTCATCAAGAGGCTCTTTAGTTCCTCTTCACTTTCTGCCATAAGGGTGGTGTCATCTGCATATCTGAGGTTATTGATATTTCTCCCTGCAATCTTGATTCCAACTTGTGCTTCTTCCAGTCCAGCATTTCTCATGATGTACTCTGCATAGAAGGTAAATAAGCAGGGTGACAATATACAGCTTTGATGTACTCCTTTTCCTATTTGGAACTCTGTTCCATGTCCAGTTCTAACTGTTGCTTCCTGACCTGCATATAGGTTTCTCAAGAGGCAGGTCTGGTATTCCCATCTCTTTCAGAATTTTCCACAGTGTACTGTGATCCACACAGTCAAAGGCTTTGGCATAGTCAATAAAGCAGAAATAGATGTTTTTCTGGAACTCTCTCACTTTTTCGATGATCCAGCGGATGTTGGCAATTTGATCTCTGGTTCCTCTGCCTTTTCTAAAATCAGCTTGAACATCTGGAAGTTCACGGTTCACGTATTGCTGAAGCCTGGCTTGGAGAATTTTGAGCATTTACTTTACTAGTGTGTGAGATGAGTGCAATTGTGTGGTAGTTTGAGCATTCTTTGTGATTACCTTTCTTTGGGATTGGAATGAAAACTGACCTTTTCCAGTCCTGTGGCCACTGCTGAGTTTTCCCAATTTGCTGGCATATTGAGTGCAACACTTTCACAGCATCATCTTTCAGGATTTGAAATAGCTCAACTGGAATTCCATCACCTCCACTAGCTTTGTTTGTAGCGATGCTTCCTAAGGCCCACTTGACTTCACATTCCAGGATGTCTGGCTCTAGATGAGTGATCACACCATCGTGATTATCTGGGTCGTGAAGATCTTTTTTATACAGTTCTTCTGTGTATTCTTGCCATGTCTTCTTAATATCTTCTGCTTCTGTTAGGTCCCTGCCATTTCTGTCCTTTATAGAGCTCATCTTTGCATGAAATGTTCCCTTGGTATCTCTAATTTTCTTGAAGAGATCTCTAGTCTTTCCCATTCTATTGTTTTCCTCTATTTCTTTCCATTGATCACTGAGGAAGGCTTTCTTATCTCTTCTTGGGTGGAACTCTGCATTCAAATGGGTATATCTTTCCTTTTCTCCTTTGCTTTTTGCTTCCTGTCTGCATATTTGTTAATTTTGTTTTCATTGGTTTATACCCCAATTGGCACCTTGCTTTAGTTTCATTTTCCAGTTTATGCTTTAGTTACTTTTGTTCTGGTAGACATAATTTTTGGTTCCTTTTGTTCACCAGGTCAATCTATTGCACTTTATTTTTATTGAACTTCATTTTTGATTTTGCTTATGGGTGTATATGTATATATTCAGTCACAGTTTTTATTGTTGTTATAAACCTCTGCCTCTATTTTGGGCCTTTGCAGTTCTGTGGAGTTTTTCTTTTTCTCCTTTTCTCTTCTTCTTCCGTTTTTTTTTTTTTTTTTTTCTTTCTTTTCTCTATTTTATAATTTTAATTTTCTTAAACCTATTATATTTTTTCTACATTTATTCCTTGTTTGCCTTTCCTACTGTTCTTTTCCCCTTGCAGTTAATCTTCAATGTATATAAATCTTCTTAACCTACCTCTATTTAGCTTTGCATAGCTATTCTATCTTTTCTTTTCTTTCTTTCCTTTCCTCTCAACATATTTGTCAGCTTTGTTTTCATTGCTTTATTCCCCAGTTGGCACCTTGCCTCAGCTTTGTTTTCCAGTTTGTGCTTTAGTTAGTTTTATTCTGGTAGATATAATTTTAGGTTTCCTTTGTTTGCCAGGTCAAGCGATTGTCCTTTTTTTTGGTTGGAGTGTTTTGATTTTGCTTACGGATGTATGTATATATGTGTATATTCAGCCACACTTTTTACTGTTATGATAAACCTCTGCATCTATGTTGGGCTTTTGCAGCTCTGTGGAGCTTTCCTTTTACTCTCCTCTTTTTTTTTCCTTCCTTTTTTTAATCTTTTCTCTTTTTTACAATTTTAACTTTTAAGTTTTTATAGCTATTATATTTTTCTACATTTATTTCTTTATTTGCCTTTCCTACTGTTCTTTTCCCCTTGCAGTTAATCTTTAATATATATAAATCTTTTTCATCTACCTCTATTTAATTTTGCATGTCTATTCTTTCTTTACTTTCTTTCCTTTCCTCTCAACATATTTGTTAGCTTTGTTTTCATTGCTTTATTTCCCACTTGGCACCTTGCTTGTTTTTGTTTTCCAGTTTGTGCTTTAGTTAGTTTTGTTCTTAACTGGTAAATATAATTTTTGATCTCCTTTGTTCACAGAGTCAATCTTTTGTACCTTATTTTTGTTGGACTGTTTTGACTTTGCTCATGAGTGTATATATGTGTGTGTGTATTCCATTATTTTAATTATTATTTGCCTGATTTTGTAACTTCCATTTGTCTAGGGTTCATCTTTGGTTTCTCGCTTTTGGATATTTGTTTTAATCTCACCTAATGGCATAAAAACCACTTGTGGAATATTTGTTCTTGACCAGAGATCAAGCCCTGAGCCTTTGGAGTGGGAGCACTGACTCCAAGACCCTAGACTACCAGAGACTAACCCTCGGGGTATCAAATAGTGAGAACTCACACAAAGGAAACCACTGTAATACAAGACCCGGCAAAACCCAACCACCAGTAGTCCCCTATGCAGGATGCCTCGTCTAAACAACAAACAAAACAAACCCAATCATCAGCAGACAGGATTACCACCTCACTCAGACTTGCCCTCAGAAGAAAAACAAACAAAAACTCAGCACAAATCTCACCCTATAAGAAGCTTACACAAACCGCTGGACCAAACTTAGAGGGCAGAAATGAAAAGGGAAAAAGAATTCAACCTTGAAGCCTGGGAAAAGGAGACCTCAAACACAATAAGTTAAAAAAAAAATAATGAAAAGGCAGAGAAATACTACACAAATGAAGAGACAAATTAGAAACACAGAAGTCCAAAAAATGAAGAGGAATAAATAAATTAATAAAAGAATTCAGAATAATGATAGTAAAGATGATCACAAACCTTGAAAGCAAAATGGAGAAAATGCAAAAATCAATTAACAAAGACATAGAAGAATTAAAGAATAAACATGCAGACACAACACAATTACTGAAATTAAAAATACTCTAGAAGGAATCAATAGCAGAATATCTGAAGCAGAAGAATGAATCAGTGAGCTGGATGATAAAATGGTAGAAATAACTTCTGAAGAGCAGAATAAAGTAAAAAGAATGAAAAGAACTGAGGATAGTTTCAGAGACCCCTGGGACAATATTAAACACACCAACATTAGAATAATAGGGATCCAGAAGAAGAAGAGAAAAAGGGTATGAGAAAACTTTGAAGAGATTATAGTTGAAAATTTCTGCAGCATGGAAAAGGAAATAGTCGATTAAGTCCAAGAGGCAGAATCCCATACAGGATAAACCCAAGGAGAAACACGCCAAGACACATACTAATAAAACTGACAAAGACTAAACAAAAAGAAGAATATTAGAAGCAGCAAGGGAGAAGCAATAAGTAACATACAAGGGAAACCCCATATGGTTAACAGCTGATCTTTTAGCAGAAACTCTGCAGGCCAGAAAGGAATGGCAGGATATATTTAAAGTACTGAAAGGGAAAAATCTACAACCAAGATTACTGTACCCGGCAAGGATCTCATTCAAAATGATGGAGAAGTAAAAAGCTTTTCAAACAAACAAAAATTAAGAGAATTCAGTACAACCAAACCAGCTTTACAACAAATGTTAAATGGACTTATATAGTCAAAAAATACAAGAGGAAAAAAAAGATCTACAAAATCAACCCCAAAGAATTAAGAAAATGGCAATAGGAACGTATATATCAATAACTACTTTAAATATATATGGATTAAATGCTCCAAGCAAAAGGTGCAGACTGGCTGAATGGATACAAAAACAAGACCCATATATATACTGTCTACAAGAAACCCACTTTAGACCTCAAGACACATATAGACTGAGTGAGAGGATAGAAAAATATGTTCCATGCAAATGGGAAACAAAAGAAAGCTGGAGTAGGAATCCTCATATTGGACAAAATAGACCTTAAAATAGAGAAGATTACAAGAGATAAGGAAGGACACTACATAATGATCAAGGGATCAATCCAAGAGGAAGTCATAACAATTGTAAGTATCTATGCACCTAAATATAGGAGTACCTCAATACATAAGACAAACACTAACAGACATAAAAGGAGAAATTGACAGTAATAGTAGGAGACTTTAACACCCCACTTACACCAATGGACAGATCATCAAAACAGAAAATTAATAAGGAAACAAAAGTCTTAAATGATACATTAGATGAGATGGATCTCATTGATATCCTCGGGACATTCCATCCAAATGCAGAAGAATACACCTTCTTCTCAAGTGCACATGGAACATTCTCCAGGATAGACCACATCTTGGGTCACAAATCAAACCTCAGTAAATTTAAGAAAATTGAAATCATATCAAGCATCTTCTCTGACCACAATGCTTGAGACTAGGTATTAATTATAAGAAAAAAACTATAAGAAACACAAACACAGGGATATTAAACAAAATGTTTCTAAATAACCAATATGTTACTGAAGAAATTAAAAGGGAGATAAAATTTCTAGAAATAAATGACAATGAAAAAAAAAAACTCAAAACTTATGGGATGCAACAAGAGCTGTTCTAAGAGGGAAGTTTATAGCAATACAATCCTACTTCAAGAAACAAGAAAAACATTGAATAGGCAACCTAACTTTACACCTAAAAGAATTGGAAAAAGAAGAACAAAAGCCCCCCAAATTAGTAGAAGGAAAGAAATCATAAAGATCTGAGCAGAAATAAATAAAAAAGAAAAGAAACAATAGGAAAGATTAATAAAACTAAAAACTGGTTCTTTGAGAAGATACACAAAATTGACAAGCTTTTAGCCAGACTCATCAAGGAAAAAAGAGAAGAATCAAATCAACAAAATTAGAAATGAAAAAGGAAAGTTTACAACAGACAATGCAGAAATACAAAGGATTGTAAGAGACTATTATGAATAACTATATGGCAATAAAATGGCTAACCTGGAAGAAATGGACAGGTTCTTTAAAAAGTTCAATCTTCTAATACTAAATCAGGAAGAAACAGAAATTATGAACAACCCAGTTATAAGCACTGAAATTGAAGCTGTGATCAAAAGTCTCCCCTCACCAAAAAAAAAGCCCAGGCCCAGATAGCTTCACAAGAGCATTCTGTCAAACAGTTTGAGAAGAGCTAATGCCTGCTGCTGCTGCTAAGTCACTTCAGTCATGTCCGACTCTGTGCGACCCCATAGATGGCAGCCCACCAGGCTCCCCCGTCCCTGGGATTCTCCAGGCAAGAACACTGGAGTGGATTGCCATTTCCTCCAATGCATGAAAGTGAAAAGTGAAAGTGAAGTCACTCAGTCGTGTCCGACTCTTAGTGACCCCACAGACTGCAGCCCACCAGACTCCTCCATCCATGGGATTTTCCAGGCAAGAGTACTGGAGTGGGGTGCATTGCCTTCTCCAAGCTAATGCCTATCCTTCTAAAACTCTTTCAAAAAATTGCAGAGGAAGGAATACTTCCAAACTCATTCTACGAGGCCATCATCACTCTGATACCAAAACCAGACAATGACAACACAAAAAAAGAAAACTATAGGCCAATATCATTGATGAATATAGATGCAAAAATCCTCAACAAAATTTTAGCAGAGTTCAGCAACACATCAAAAAGCCCACACACAATGATTAAGTTGAGTTTATTCCAGGAATGCAAGGATTCTTCAATATACACAAATCAATGTGATATACCATATTAACAAATTGAAAGATTAAAAACTGTATAATAATCTCAATAGGTGCAGAAAAACCCTTTGACAAAATTCAGCACCCATTCATGATTAAAACTCTTCAAAAAATGGGCAGAGAAGGAACCTACCTCAACATAGTAAGGGCCATATATGATAAGCCTACAGAAAACATTATTCTCAATGGTGAGAAGATAAAAGCATTCCCCCTAACATCAGGAACAAGACAAAGGTGTCCACCTTAACCACTATTATTCAACATAGTTCTGGAACTCCTAGCTACAGCATTCAGAGAAGAAAGAGAAATAAAAGGAATCCAGATTGGAAAAGTGAAAGTGAAGTTGCTCAGTCATGTCCAACTCTTTGGGACCCCATGGACTGACTATGGCCTACTAGGCTCCTTGGTCCATGGGATTTTCCAGGCAAGAATACTGGAATGGGTTGCCATTTCCTTCTCCAGGAGACCTTCCCGACCCAGGGATTGAATCCAGGTCTCCCGCATTGCAGGCAGATGCTTTACTGTCTGAGCCACCAAGGAAGTCCTAGATTGGAAAAGAAGAAGCAAAGCTCTCACTGTTTGCAGATGACATGATACTGTACATAGAAAACTCTAAAGATAGTATCAGAAAATTACTGGAGCTAATTAGTGAATTTAGCAAAGTTGCAGGATACAAAATCAATACCCAGAAATCACTTGCATTTCTATATACTACCAATGAAAAATCAGAAGAGAAATTAAGGAGTCAATATCATTTACCATTACAACAAAAAGAATTAAATATCTAGGGAAAACTTACCTAAGGAGACAAAAGAACTGTACACAGAAAATTATAAAACACTGATGAAAGGAATCAAAGATGACATGAACAGATGGAGAGATAGTCCACATTCCTGGGTAGGAAGAATCAATATTGTGAAAATGACTATACTTCCAAATATAATCTACAGATTCAATGAGATCCCTATCAAATTACCAATGGTATTTTTCACAGAATTAGAACAAAAAATTTCACAATTTATATGGAAATACAAAAGACCCCGAGTAGCCAAAGCAATCTTGAGAAAGAAGAATGGAGCTGGAGGAATCAACCTTGCTGACTTCAGATTATACTACAAAGCTACAGTCATCAAGACAGTATGGTACTGGCACAAAAACAAATATAGACCAATGGAACAAGAGAGAAAGCCCAGAAATAAACCCATGCACCTATGGGAACCTTATTTTTGACAAAGGAGGCAAGAATATACAATGGGGCAAAGATAGCCTCTTCAATAAATGGTGCTGGGAAAACTGGACAGCTACATGTGAAAGAATGAAATTAGAACACTTCCTAACACCATACACAAAGATAAACTCAAAGTGGTTTAAAGACCTAAATGTAAAACCAGAAACTATAAAACTTTTAGAGGAAAACATAGGCAGAACACTTGATGACATAAATCAAAGCAATATCCTCCTAGAGTAATGGAAATAAAAACAAAATTAAACAAGTGGGGCCTGATTAAACTTAAAAGGTTTTGCACAGCAAAGGAAACTATAAGCAAGGTGAAAAGACAACCCTTGGAATGGGAGAAAATAATAGCAAATGAAATAACTGACAGAGAATTAATTTCCAAAATATGCAAGCAGTTCATACAACTCAGTACCAGGAAAACAAACAACCCAATCAAAAAGTGGGAAAAAGACCTAAACAGACATTTCTCCAAAAAAGCCATACACATGGCTAACAAACACATGAAAAGATGCTCACATCGCTCATTACTAGAGAAATGCAAATCAAAACCACAATGAGATATCACCTCACACCAGTCAGAATGGCCATCATCAAAAAGTCTACAAACAATAAATGCTGGAGAGGGTGTGAAGAAAAGGGAACACTCTTGCACTGTTGGTGGGAATGTAAATTGATATAGCCACTATAGAAGACAATTTGGAGATTCCTTAAAAAATTAGGAATAAAACCACCATATGACCGAGCAGTCCCACTCCTAGGCATATACCCTGAGGAAACCAGGGTTGAAAAAGACACATGTATCCCATTGTTCATTGCAGCACTATTTACAATTGCTAGAACATGGAAGCAACCTAGAAGCCCATCAACAGATGAATGGATAAAGAAGTTGTTGTACATATACACAATGGAGTATTTCTCAGCCATAAAAAGGAATGCATTTGAGTCTGTTCTGATGAGGTGGATGAACCTAGAACCTATTATACAGAGTGAAGTGAGTCAGAAAGAGATAAATATCATATTCTAATGTACATACACAGAATCTGGAAAAATGGTAATGAAGAATTTATTTACAGGGCAGCAGTGGAGAAACAGACATAGAGAATAGACTTATGGACATGGGGAGAGGGGAGGAGAGGGTGAGATGTATGGAAAGAGTAACATGGAAACTTACATTACCATATGTAAAATAGATAGCCAGCAGTAATTTGCTGTATGGCTCAGGAAACTGAAACAGGGGCTCTATATCAACCTAGAGAGATGGAATGGGGAGGGACATGGGAGGGAAGTTCAAAAGGGAGGGGATATATGTATACCTATGGCTGATTTGTGCTGAGATTTGACAGAAAACAACAAAATTCTGTAAAGCAATTATCCTTCAATAAAAAATAAATTTAAAAAGAAAACTTCAATCCACATGTATTATTAATGGTCATCTTAGCATTTAGAGCATTAGTATTTTTATTTGCTTGGGTAACTGTCAGGCTTCCAAATATCATGTAACATGACATCCAGATAAAATAATGGGAAAGATTCTTTCAAGTGAGCTAAATTATTGATGAGACTTGCTTTTGCAGTAGATGAGTGAGTATCATGAAGTAAGTGCCCAAAGGAAGTTTTCAGCCTCTCTCTCATCTTTGGCTTGGACTTTTTCATTGACTGTCAACTTTGTTTTAATTATATGTTAGCTTTCCTTCATTTTTTTCCTTGGTCAACATTAGGAGGAACTCAGGGGTGATTATTTCTGATTTGTTCTGTCTTCCTCAGATGAGTATTATAAAAATTGTCCTATCTCTAAAGCATCTTGTGCTTTTTATAGGAACTTTTATGCAGGGGCTTCCCTGGTGGCTCAGTGATAAAGAATCTGCCTGCCAATGCAGGAGACCTGGATTTGATACCTGGGTCGGGAGGATCCCCTGGAGAAGGAAATGGCAACCCACTCCAGTATTCTTGACTGGGAAACTCCATGGACAGAGGAACCTGGTGGGCTACAGTCCATGGGATCACTGAGAGTGAGACAGGACTTAGCAACTGATTAACAACAAAGTGATGTAGAATTTAGGTACTATCAGTGTTTTCCTAGATTCATCACATTTTTCTTCTTGGGTGAGTGTGGTCAGTGATACCAATCTTAAACATGTTAAACAATGCTTTAGTATCTGCTTAGGATCAATATTAGAAGCTGTTTTCACTTGTTTGTTATTTAATAGTAGTACTGGAGGTTGAACTTACAGTGCCCATATATGAATGATTTTTAAAAAATCTGTATTGTACCTTCATCAGAAGACTTTACATCACTTTAATAATAAAAAGTAAGAGACTTCCCTGGCGGTCCAGTGGTTAAGGTTCGATTCCTGGTCAGGGAACTAAGATACCGCATGCTGCCTGATGGCAGCAATAAGAAAGGTCAATAAAATCCAAATTTATTTAAAAAAATAAATATATAAAAAGTGAGGGACAGGGTGGCCTTCAGTAACTAACTGTCCTTCATTGTGGCAAAAGTGACTTGTAAGTTACCATAGTGTAAAACCAGTGCTTTTGAATTGTGGTCCTGGAGAAGACCTTGAGAGTCCCTTGGAGAGCAGGGGGATCAATCCAGTCCATCCTCAAGGAAATCAACCCTCAAATATTCATTGGAAGGACTGATGCTGAATTTGAACCTCCAATCCTTTGGCCACCTGATGCCAAGAGCTGACTCACTGGAAAAGACCCTGATGCTGGGAAAGATTGAAGGCAGAAGGAGAAGGGGGCAGCAGAGGATGAGATGGTTAGGTAGGTAGCATCACTGACTCAATGGACATGAATTGGAGCAAACTCCAGGAGACAGTGAAGAACAGGGAAGCCTGGCATGCTGTAGTCCATGGGGTTGCAGTCAGACATGCCTTAGCGATTCAAGAACAACAACAACAAAACCAGTGACATACCTTCTTATTATAAAGATCATTGGCTATTAAGTGGCATCTTTTTGGAAAAATGAAAACACTGTTATAAATGTAGCTTTCATAAAATATCTATCCAATGGTAGCTGTATTTATCCCCATACTTCATACTGTTTTCTTCTTCAGTATCACAGAGTTTGAGTCTTACACTCTCTTCTCATTCATATAATTTTTTCTGTTATTTATTTTGGCCTTTGGTGGTTGTGTCGGCAGGAGACTTTATCAGAATACTTTTTAGATTCCATCCTCTTGTTTTTGACCTTTTGGGCCGTTTTAGGATTGACAGTGTAATTTCAAGGCATATTGAAAATTGCTGGATGCCTGCATTCCCTCTTTGGTTAATCTCTGAATTTCACTTCTTCTGTGACTGCATTGTGTGTCTGTGGAAATTGAACAGCTGCTTCAGTAAGTCAGCTGGAACCTTGGATGGAGAAATGTCCCAGTGCATCAGTCAGTGTCATCAGCCTGTCCTAACTTCAAACATTTTATAATCTACCCAAAAGATGTGGCAGTTGTTGCTTATTTCAATTGAGCAGCTTAACTGTATCAAAGGCAACCTTCTGTTCACTCAATAATATTTAATTTTAATTATATATCACAGTGAAGTTTTTTTTGGAGAAATCTGAAGGGCCAGTTAGGTATTCACTTTAAGCTTGTGTTCAACCACATGGTGCCACTGACTTAGAACCGTGTCATTGGGAACCAGTACACTTCCTGCCTGGTGGCATTTATGCATGCACAACCAGCTGCAACGCTTTCTTGGTCTACACATCTGCTTGGCAGGTTGCAGAGTTATTTAACCTTGATTGGATGAGGAACCTTAACATCAGGACTGACTAAAACGTCAGTGTTAGACCCAAGGGAATCCAGGCCTGTATTCAGAGTTGTGCCCCTCCTGCCCCAAGGCAGACCTCACTCCAGCCAAGGTCTCTGCTTCTTGCCTGCAGAGTTATGAGTAATTATGTGCAGTCTTCTGCTGACTGGTAACCAGTCCTGCCTAGCAAAAACTATAATTCTTTTGATTTGAAAAAAATTTTTTTAATTTACGTTGTAGTAAAATACACTTGACTTGTGGCAAAGCTGAATCTCCAATATTTTGGCCACCTGATGCTAACAGCTGACTCATTAAAGACCCTGATGCTGGGAAAGATTGAAGGCAGGAAGAGAAGGGGGTGACAGAGGATGAGATGGTTGGATGGCATCACCAATTCAATGGATGTGAATTTGAGTAGGTGCCAGGAGATAGTGGAAGGCAGGGAAGCCTGATGTGTTGCAGTCCATGCAGTTGCAAAGAGTCGGACACAACTTGGCAACTAAACAACAACAACACAACATGTAATGTAAAATTTACTATCTTAATCTTTAAGTGTACAGTTCAGTAGTGTTAATTACATTTGCATTGTTGTAAACCAACCTCCAGAACCTTTTTCATCTTGCAGAACTGGAGCTCCGTATCTATTAAACAATTCCTTAACCCCCACTCCTCCAGCCCCTGGCAGACACCATTCCACTTTCTGCCTCTAGGAATTTGAATTTAAACTAACTATGAATTATTTTGTTCTGTGTGCCAGTTGATACTGGACGTGCCAATATCCTCACTCTAATATCTGTTTATCTGGCTTGGAAAATGTTCCCATTCTTTGTTCTGCAGTATTATTGTATTTTATAAATTAAAGGGCCATGGATCAGTTGTTCAGATTTAAGTATATAGAATGAAATTATTCCAAATAAAAATATTTTAATAAAATAAATATATAAAATGAAAATATTTAAAGTTATGTTTAAATATCCATTCATTCATTCAGGAAATGTGCCAAGGTGGTCTATTGCCAGAAGCCTGGTTTTGCTTTTGTCCAGGTGTGATGGTTCTGATGGTGTGGCCCCCACAGTGATGCCCCCTCCTCTCATTTCCTGCCCTTCCTGGAGAAACTGCCTGCTCCTTCCCTAGCCTGTGAGGCCCCCTGGACCTCATCAGTCTCTGCAGACTGACAGGTTGAGTTAATGACAGCCCATCACATGGCCTCTCCTCTCCACACGGCCGCTGCCCCCATTACAGGACACTTGTGCCTGGATCCCTGTCTAGAATACCTTCCACCCTCATTTTCTAGGACTTCTCTCCAGGTGGACTCTCAGTTCTCCTAACTCCTGCTCATGCTTCAGGCCCCACCCTTTGGTCATTTTCAGAGGGGCTCTCCCTGACCCTTTACCCCTTCTCATCCTCCCTTCTCCCACATCCAGACCTGATCTCCTGGCTTCACCTTCTGTTCATCTCTTGTACCACCTGATGTTCGATTTTACCAGGCATTTGTCTGTCTTTCTCACTGGAGTAGAGGTTCCTGAGACAGAGCCCCAGGCAGGTGACTTGTCCCCTGGACCATACATGTCCCAAGGCAGGTGGGGTTTATGGAACAAGCCTGTGAACAGAGGAAATGAGCCTCAGTCCCCATGGACACAGCTCTGCATCACTGTGGGTGCCCCACCGCCGTGGGTCCAGTGGTTCCCTGTCAGTGGGTCAGTCCTTGTCAGCAGGTGCTGCCTTTTCTGATCAGCCCAGGTCGCTGAGTGCCTGGAGGTTTGTGATCATCAGGCCACAAGCCAGACGGAGGGAGAGCAGCTCTGATTCTGTCCTGGAGATGCCAGCTGGATTCCTGTCTGGGCTTTGGGTTTTTAAGAACTTTTTCCTTATATCTCAGACAGATTCTATTTCCAGCCCAGCAGTGTCTAGAATATTCCCGCATAACTTTTCAAAGCTGTGGGCCTCATGTGCTGTCTACTTTTCATTTATTTTAGAGAGAGTTTCTTTGTACTTGTGTTTAGAGAAAACGCCCACAAACTGCAGTGGTATCATCTACATGGATCTGAGCACACTCCAGGAGATGGTGAAGGACGGGGAAGCCTGATGTGCTGCAGTCCATGGGGTCACAAAGAGTTGGACACAGCTGAGCCACTGAACCGGAGAAGGCAATGGCACCCCACTCCAGTACTCTTGCCTGGAAAATCCCAGGGATGGGGAAGCCTGATGTGCTGCAGTCCATGGGGTCACAAAGAGTTGGACACAGCTGAGCCACTGGGCAACATCATCTACATGGAGCCCCAGGTAGCTTTAGCACTTTTTGGATCACGCTATTTAGCAAGATCACATATGCAATTTGTAGTGTTACATCTTGCTTTATGTTGCTGTGTTCACTCACTTAATCATGTCCGACTCTTTCTGACCCCATGGACTATAGCCCACCAGGCTCCTCTGTCCATGAGATTTCCTAGGCGAGAGTACTGGACTGGACTGCCCTTTCTTCCTCCAGGGGATCTTCCCAAGCCAGGGATCAAACCTGAGTCTCTTACGTCTCCTGCATTGGCAGGCAGGTTCTTTACCACTGTTGTCACCTGGGAAGCCCCCTACAGATAGTTATTGGTGCCTTTTCTTGTGCTGAGAACTGCCCTTATTTTTCTCTTTTTGTCTGGAACAGTGACAACTTTGTTTCTAGCCAGAGTGTAGTAACCACAACTCAGACCCCACTACTTTTAAGCTTACCCTCTGTGACATCCCATGCTCACCCCATTCTTTGTAGGGTCGCCTCTGATGGACTGAGATGACCAGAGGATTAACTCATCTCCTCCCTAAAAATAAATCAGCTCTCAGCCCTTAAAAGAACTTTGGATTTCTCCTTATGATCTCAGCACTTCATTGCTGAAAGGGATTAGGTATTTTTCAACTGAGAAGCCTAATCCGGGTCATTTATAGACATTTGAGAAGTATTCTTCTTTATCCTGTACTTCCGTACTGTTGCTAAAGCAACCCTTTCTTCATGGTGAAATAAACCCCTGACATATTTTTCAGAACAAGAAGGGATATAAATAAAAGAGCTAAGTACAAAACCATCATCGTAATATCCTGGCGGCTCAATGTTCTGTTTACGGGTTTGGAGAGTCAAGAGTGACATTTATAGAACTTATTTTTTGCCTCACGCAGCATCTTGTGGGATCCTGGTCCCCCCAACCAGGGGTGGAACCAGTGGCCTCTGCAGTGAAAGCATAGAGTCCTAACTACTGGACCAGCAGGGAATTTAAGCCACATTTATCAAGTCTAACCTGATGTTGCCACAGAACCCTTTTAAATTATGGGCCCGTCCATCATCTCAAAGACCCACATGAGAAAGTTAGTTCTTGATATTCAGAATTGTGAGAGGAAGATTAGGTCAGAGCTGGGCTGGTTCAAACATTCCATGTGTTCCTTGTTGGAAAAGAGAGAGAGAGAGATGGTCCCTTTGTTTCCACCCAGGGCCTCCTGTGGTGGTGTGGTTTTGGGTTGAATGTAAGTTCAGTTCACTCAGTCATGTCTGACTCTTTGCGACCCCATGGACTGCAGCTCACCAGGCTTTCCTGTCCATCACCAACTGCCAGAGCTTGCTCAAGTTGGTAATGCCATCCAACCATCTCATCCTCTGTCGGCCCCTTCTCCTCCTGCCTTTAGTCTTTCCCAGCATCAGGGTCTTTTCCAGTGAGGCAGTTCTTCACATCAGGAGGCCAAGGAGTTTCAGCTTCAGCATCAGTCCTTCCAATGAATATTCAGGACTGTTTCCTTTAGGATTGACAGGTTTGATCTCCTTGCCATCCAAGGGACTCTCAAGAGTCTTCTCCAACACCATAGTTCAAAAGCATTAATTCTGTGGCACTCAGCTTTCTTTATAGTCCAACTCTCACATCTATTCGTGACTACTGGAAAAACCATAGCGTGACTAGATGGACCTTTGTTGGCAAGGTAATGTCTCTGTTTTTTAATATGCTGTCTAGGTTGGTCATCGCTTTTCTTCCAAGGAGCAAGCATCTTTTAATTTCATGGCTGCAGTCACCATCTGCAGTGATTTTGGAGCCCCCCAAATTAAAGTCTGTCACTGTTTCCATTGTTTCCCCTTCTATTTGCCGTGAAGTGATGGGGCTAGATGCCATGATCTTCATTTTTTGAATGTTGAATTTTAAGCCAACTTTTTCACTCTCTTCTTTCACTTTCATCAAGAGGCTCTTTAGTTCTTCTTCTCTTTCTGCCATAAGGTTGGTGTCATCTGCTTATCTGAGGTTATTGATATTTCTCCTGGCAGTCTTGATTCCAGCTTGTGCTTCATCCAGCCCAGCATTTCTCATGATGTACTCTGCGTATAAGTTAAATAAGCAGGGTGACAATATACAGCCTTGACGTACTCCTTTCCCAATTTGGAACCAGTTTGTTGTTCCATGTTTGGTTCTAACTGTTGCTTCTTGACCTGATTACAGATTTCTCAGGAGGCTGGTAAGGTGGTCTGGTATTCCCATCTCTTGAAGAATTTCCCAGTTTGTTGTGATCTACACAGTCAAAGGCTTTGGCTTAGTTAATAAAACAGAAGTAGATGTTTTGCTGGAACTCTGTTGCTTTTTTGATGATTCAGTAGATGTTGGCAGTTTAATATCTGTTTCCTCTGCCTTTTCTAAATCCAGCTTGAACATCTGAAAGTTCTCAGTTCACGTATTGTTGAAGCCTGGCTTGGAGAATTTTGAGCATTACTTTGCTAATGTGTGAAATGAATATAATGTGTGGTAGTTTGAACATTCTTTGGCATTGCCTTTCTTTGGAATTGGAATGAAAACTGACCTTTTCCAGTCCTGTGGCCCCTGCTGAGTTTTCCAAATTTGCTGGCATATTGAGTATAGCACTTTCACAGCATCATCTTTTAGGATTTGAACTAGCTCAATTGAAATTCCATCACCTCCACTAGCTTTGAACTAAGAAGTCACCCTTTTTATGGATCATATAGAGTCCAATATGGGGCTTCCCAGGTGACTCAGGGGTGAAGAACCCACCTGCCAATGTAGGAACCACTGTAGATAAGGGTTCAGTCCCTGGGTGGGCAAGATCCCCTGGAAGAGGAAATGGCAACCCGCTCTAGTATTCTTGTCTGGGAAGTCCCGTGGACAGAGGAACCTGGTGAGCTACAGCCTATGAGGTTGCAAAGAGTCAGGCACAACTGGGAGTCCAATATGGGCAGCAGTGTACAGTTCAGCCTGACACATACTTTCTAGAACTTGAATCCTTGGGCCCTGACAGAGCACAACTGAAGCAACTTATCAGTGAAACAGACCCAAATGTAGACCTGCTCTCTTTGTTGGTGCCCACCGTGTCTGCTCCCAGCTCATTCCTGAAGCCGGAGTGGATTTTTCCCTTCTCTTTCCCCTCAAGGAGAGCCTTGAGTCTTGGTCTGCTTAAATGAGAAGTTCCCTTGCTCTCGAGGAGGAATGCCAGACTCTTTTTTTTAACCTAGGGTGTCTTACTGGCTATTGGAGGAGGGAGAATTTCATAGTGAGGATGGTCAGTGTCTGAAGACAGAACCCTTGCCCTGATCAGTGCCTTTGGGAAGGACCATATAGGTCTGGACTATGAGAAGCTTAATAATGGCCATGGTGGACCTTTCTCCACATTTTTCTGGACTTCACAACCTTACCCACCCTGAGATTCTTCTTTTTTTTTTGACAGTGTCAGACAGTGTGCAAAGTCTTAGTTCCCTGACCAGGCATCAAATGCATCTGTGCCCCTGCGTTGGGAGCATGAAGTCTTAACCACTGAACCACTAGGGAAGTCCCCACTCTGGGGTTCTTATATTACATAGTGAAATTAAATTTCTCACCAGATCAACAGGTATAGCCAAAGAAGTATTTCACTTGGAAATAAGGTGGTATCACTTGTCCCTGAGTTTGGTTTAGCAGTTTTCTCCTAGTTACTTTTCTAGCTTTTGCTTCTCCCTCCCTACTGTCACAAGTTCATCTGAAGCTGAAGCCCAGAGTCCTTCTGTAGGGTCACCATGTCTGATATATTTAAAGCTTACTGTAAACAAAATGCATACTTATTATGGTTAGAGGAAAATGCAAGTTGGTTGGAATTCTTCTGGAGTTGAAGTTGGATGTGCTGTGGATTTGGGAGCAGATGGACATGGTGCCCAGGAAGAGGATCGAGGCCTCACTGGACCTGTCCAGCACCTCCTGCCTGGACAGCTGTGGGCGAGTTTCAGCCTCAGTTTCTGCCCTTGCTGAGTGGCAATGAGGAGCCTGTCCTGTGGGAAACCCAAGATCAAGGAGAATTCACTGAAACAGTCTGTCTACAGTGCACAGTGTTAGTCTGAGTTAGTACGACTCTTTGTGACCCCATGGACTGTAGTCTGCCAGGCTCCTCTATCAATGGGATTCTCCAGGCAAGAATACTGGAGTGGGTTGCCATGCCTGCCTTCAGAGAATCTTCCTGACCCAGGTACAGAACCTGTGTCTCCTGCATTGCAGGCAAATTCTTTACCACTGAGCCACCAGGGAGGCCCCTGAAGGTGAAGGTGAAGTCGCTCAGTTGTGTCCGACTCTTTGCGACCCCGTGGACTATAACCTACTAGGCTTCTCCGTCCATGGGATTCTCCAGGCAAGAATACTGGAGTGGATTGCCATTTCCTTCTCCAGAGGATCTTCCCGACCCAGGGATCAAACCCGGGTCTCCCGGATTGAAGGCAGACGCTTTAACCTCAGGCTGATCTCCTCTTGCTCTGACAGAGCCGAGAGTAGTGTGGGAGGGTCTGCTGTCTTTGGGTGGTGAATATGTCATCCAGTTTCAGGGGATAGTTCAGGATCTTGGCTGTAATCCCTAGCCTTCTGTTTAATATCTTATCTTCATTTTCTTTGAAATACCAATTTATATATTTGATAAGCATGTCAATTTGAGAATTGTTTTCAATTCTTGGGAAGATTTTGGATTTTGTAGGTTTTGAAATCTAGTTGGGGTAAATTCCAGTTTCTCCATTTTTGTTAAAACAATATAAATCTGTATTTACTAGTACAGTCAGCCCTGTGTGTCTGTGGGTACTGTGTTCACAGGTTCAACCAACAATAGATTGAAAATATTCAGGGAAAAGCCCTCAGAAAGTTCCAGAGAGCAAACTTGAATTTCTCATGCTCTGGCAGCTATTAGATAATATTTACATTGTATTAGATATTAATGGAGATGATTTCACTTTATGGAGATGACTTGAAGTGTATGGGAGATTCCTGGGCCTATATCCAGATAAAACTATAGTTCAAAAAGATACATGCACCCCTGTGTTCATAGCAGCACTATTCACAATAGCCAAGACATGGAAACAACCTAAGTGTCCATCAACAGAGTAATGGATAAAGAAGATGTGGTGCTTATATTCAATGGAAAATTACTCAGCCATAAAAAAGAATGAAATAATGGCATTTTCAGCAACATGGGTGGACTTAACAGATTATCATGCTAAGTGAAGTAAGTCAGAAAGAGAAAAATAAATAGCATAGGATATTTATATGTGGAATATAAAAAAAAGAGAGACACATGAACTTATCCGTGGAACAGAAACAGATTCACAGTCACAGAGAGCAGACTTGTTGTTGCCAGTGAGGAGGAGCAGTGAGAGGGAAGGACTGGGAGTTTAGGATGTTCAGTTCAGTTCAGTCGCGCAGTCGTGTCCGACTCTTTGCGACCCCATGAATCGCAGTACGCCAGGCCTCCCTGTCCATCACCAACTCCCGGAGTTCACTCAGACTCACGTCCATTGAGTCCATGATGCCATCCAGCCATCTCATCCTCGGTCGTCCCTTTCTCCTCCTGCCCCCAATCCCTCCCAGCATCAGGGTCTTTTCCAATGAGTCATCTCTTCGCATAAGGTGGCCAAAGTACTGGAGCTTCAGTTTTAGCGTCATTCCTTCCAAAGAAATCCTAGGGTTGATCTCCCTCAGAATGGACTGGTTGGATCTCCTTGCAGTCCAAGGGACTCTCAAGAGTCTTCTCCAACACCACAGTTCAAAAGCATCAATTCTTCTGCGCTCAGCCTTCTTCACAGTCCAACTCTCACATCCATACATGACCACAGGAAAAACCATAGCCTTGACTAGATGGACCTTAGTCGGCAAAGTAATGTCTCTGCTTTTGAATATACTATCTAGGTTGGTCATAACTTTTCTCCAAGGAGTAACTGCCTTTTAATTTCATGGCTGCAGTCACCATCTGCAGTGATTTTAGAGCCCAAAAAAAAACAAAGTCTGCCACTGTTTCTACTGTTTCCCCATCTATTTCCCATGAAGTGATGGGGCCAGATGCCATGATCTTCGTTTTCTGAATGTTGAGCTTTAAGCCAACTTTTTCACTCTCCTCTTTCACTTTCAACAAGAGGCTTTTTAGCTCCTCCTCACTTTCTGCCATAAGGGTGGTGTCATCTGCATATCTGAGATTATTGATATTTCTCCCAGCAATCTTGATTCCAGCTTGTGTTTCTTCCAGTCCAGCATTTCTCATGATGTACTCTGCATATAAGTTAAATAAGCAGGGTGACAATATACAGCCTTGACGTACTCCTTTTCCTATTTGGAACCAGTCTGTTGTTCCATGTCCAGTTCTAACTGTTGCTTCCTGACCTGCATACAGATTTCTCAAGAGGCAGGTCAGGTGGTCTGGTATTCCCATCTCTTTCAGAATTTTCCACAGTTTACTGTGATCCACACAGTCAAAGGCTTTGGCATAGTCAATAAAGCAGAAATAGATGTTTTTCTGGAACTCTCTTGCTTTTTCCATGATCCAGCGGATGTTGGCAATTTGATCTCTGGTTCCTCTGCCTTTTCTAAAACCAGCTTGAACATCAGGGAGTTCACGGTTCACATATTGCTGAAGTCTGGCTTGGAGAATTTTGAGCATTACTTTACTAGCATGTGAGATGAGTGCAATTGTGCGGTAGTTGGAGCATTCTTTGGCATTGCCTTTCTTTGGAATTGGGATGAAAACTGACCTTTTCCAGTCCTGTGGCCACTGCTGAGTTTTCCAGATTTGCTGGCAAATTGAGTGCAGCACTTTCACAGCATCATCTTTCAGGATTTGAAACAGCTCAACGGGAATTCCATCACCTCCACTAGCTTTGTTCGTAGTGATGCTTTCTAAGGCCCACTTGACTTCACATTCCAAGATGTCTGGCTCTAGATTAGTCAACACATCATCATGATTATCTGGGTCATGAAGATCTTTTTTGTACAGTTCTTCTGTGTATTCTTGCCACCTCTTCTTAATATCTTCTGCTTCTGTTAGGTCCAGACCATTTCTGTCCTTTATCGAGCCCATCTTTGCATGAAATGTTCCCTTGGTATCTCTAATTTTCCTGAAGAGATCTCTAGTCTTTCCCATTCTGTTCTTTTCCTCTATTTCTTTGCATTGATTGCTGAAGAAGGCTTTCTTATCTCTTCTTGCTATTCTTTGGAACTCTGCATTCAGATGCTTATATCTTTCCTTTTCTCCTTTGCTTTTTGCTTCTCTTCTTTTCACAGCTATTTGTAAGGCCTCCCCAGACAGCCATTTTGCCTTTTTGCATTTCTTTTCCATGGGGATGGTCTTGATCCCTATCTCCTGTACAATGTCACGAACCTTAGCAGATGCAAACTATTATTTATAGGATGGATAAACAACAAGGTCCTACTGTATAGCACAGGGAACTATATCCAATATCCTGTGATAAATTCTGATGGAGAAGAATGTGAAAAAGTATATGTATAAGTGAATCACTTTGCTGTAGAACAGAAATTAACACAACGTTGTAAATCAGCTGTACTTTAATAAAAAAAAAGGTCAATTCATCAAGTTAAAAAAAAAGTGTATGGGAGGATGGGCGTGGGTTCTGTGCAGATACTGTGCTGTTTTATATGAGGGACTTGGTATATATATGTGGTTCCTGGAACCAACCCCTTGTTGATACCAAGGGATGACTGACTGCACAGCATCACAGAAAGCTGTAAAAGTGGAAACTCAGGCTAAGCACTAGTTGAGGTCGCTTAATTTGCTCAGCTCATTGGTCCTCGAGAAACTTTAGCTTTAGGGTGGAAGAGGTTGCTCTTTGGCACATTAGCAACCAAGTCTGTCTGTGACTGCCTCTTCTCACATAAGTTTCTAGAACAGCTGGTATTGGAGCTATTGCAAGTGTATGGGAGGTACTGCTTTGTGTGTCTTCCAGTGGGAAGGTATAGTCATGTTTTCTGCCTATGATTCTAAAGAGATGCCTAAACCAAGTGGATTTTTTTCATCATACGTCCCAGCTGTGAATACCACACGTTAGAAACACTCTTTACTGCTTGTATAACTGCATTTTATTCTTGAAGAATATATTTAAAATATGTTTGCCAGTTTTTGTAAACAAAGATCACATCTTGAGCTTTTTGTTTACCAATGATGTTTTCTGAATAAAATATGTTCTGTAGGTCACAGCGTAGGGAAATAAATTCAAAGCTGTTCTCCATAATATAGGATAAACATTAAAAAAGGAAGGTTTCAGGCAGGCTTTTAATCCTTGGCCCTTCCTTCTCCCATGTTTGGTTCTTCCCAGTCAATCCTGCTTTTTCTCTTTCAAGTTTCTCAAGCTCTGAGCCAGAAATCTGCCTGACCTCCCAAACTTTCGTCATGGTGGTAGATGGCTGTTATTCTACCCCTGCCCACTTTCCAAATTTTAAATGCTTTTAATGTGAAATTCTGAATTACTTTACATTTTCATGGTCAGTTTTAAAGTCTGAAATGTCTGTGAGGAATTCTGGTGAAAAAGATATGAGGCATTTAAAATATGTTTCTTGCACGGGTGGGTAAAACTGCCTGCTGCTAGAGAAGGGGACCCTCCTACACTGTTGGTGGGAATGTAAACTGGTGCAGTCACTACGGAGAACAGTATGGTGATTCCTTAAAAAACTAAAAAGAGCGAGCTACCATATGATCCTACAATCCTACTCTTGGGCGTATATCTGGAGAAAACTAATTTGAAAAGATACACGCATTTCAATGTTCACTGCGTCACTATTTACAATAACCAAGACACAGAAGCATCTTAACTGTCCATCAGTAGATGAATAGATAAAGAAGCTGTGGTGCCTATATACAATGGAATATTAGCCGTAAGAAAGAACAAAATGGTGCCATTTATAGCACCATGGATAGACCTAGAGATAATCACACTAAGTGAAGTAAGTCAGAGAAAGACAAACATCATATTACTTATATGTAGACTCTAAAATATGACACAAATGACCTATGTGCAGAACAGAAATGGACTCACAATACAGAGAACAGACTTGTGGTTGCTGAAGTTGCAGGGGGTGAGGAGGGATGGACTGGGCGTTTGGGATTAACAGATACAAACTTCTATCTATAGGATGGATAAACAACAAGTTCCAACTGTATAGCACAGGGAACTATATTCATTCTCTTGGGAGAAATCATAATGGAAAAGATTATTAAAAAGAATGTATCAGTTTAGTTCATTTCAGTCGCTCAGTCGTCTCCGACTCTTTGCGACCCCCTGAATCGCAGCTCGCCGGGCCTCCCTGTCCATCACCAACTCCCGGAGTTCACTCAGCTCACGTCCATTGAGTCAGTGATGCCATCCAGCCATCTCATCCTCTGTCGTCCCCTTCTTCTCCTGCCCCCAATCCCTCCCAGCATTAGAGTCTTTTCCAATGAGTCAACTCTTTGCATGAGGTGGGGAAAGTACTGGAGTTTCAGCTCTAGCATCATTCCTTCCAAAGAAATCCCAGGGTTGATCTCCCTCAGAATGGACTGGTTGGATCTCCTTGCAGTCCAAGGGACTCTCAAGAGTCTTCTCCAACACCACAGTTCAAAAGCATCAATTCTTTGGCGCTCAGCCTTCTTCACAGTCCAACTCTCACATCCATACATGAAAACTGGAAAAACCGTAGCCTTGACTAGACAGACCTTAGTCGGCAAAGTACTGTTTCTGCTTTTGAATATGCTATCTAGGTTGCTCATAACTTTCCTTCTAAAGAGTGTCTTTTAATTTCATGGCTAGCAATCACCATCTGCAGTGATTTTGGAGCCCCCCAAAATAAAGTCTGACACTGTTTCCACTGTTTCCCCATCTACTTCCCATGAAGCGATGGGACCAGATGCCATGATCTTTGTTTTCTGAATGTTGAGCTTTAAGCCAACTTTTTCACTCTCCACTTTCACCAAGAGGCTCTTTAGTTCCTCTTCACTTTCTGCCATAAGGGTGGTGTCATCTGCATATCTGAGGTGGTTGATATTTCTCCCGGCAATCTTGATTCCAGCTTGTGTTTCTTCCAGTCCAGCATTTCTCGTATACATGTGTATAATTGAGTCACCTTGTACAGCAGAAATTAACACATTATGAATCAATTAGACTTCAATAAAAAAATAAATGGAGCTAATGTATGTAAATGCTGTGTAAGCTCTAATGTAGAATTTATTAACCTATTTGAATTTGGTCACATCAATGACTCTCTCTTTACACTATTCTCTGTAACACAGGGTTTCAGTGTATATTAATTATGTCTTTTAATTTTCTATATTTGATGCTTTGACATTTTGTGGTCTTGTCCACCTTGGAGAGACTGCCCCTCCAGGACTAGAAAGTCCCTATAGATAGCAGGTGACCCCTGCAAGGGAGCCTTGCAAATCCAGACCAGCCTGTCCACACTGAAAATCCCCACCCTCTCCCCTGCAGGGCTTTCACACTTTGGACACTCTCTGCCTGTCCACCTGCTTTTTCCACCCCCAGGGCCAGGTACCAGACATCTGGGGACAGCCTCTCCCCCCTCTCCAATTATTGAAACCCACCAAGGCTAATCCTGCTAACCCTGCCTCTCCACGCCCATTCTTTCCTATGGGAACCACAACAGTGGCCTCATTTCCCTTTCCCCTGCCTCCTGACTGACCCTGGTGCTTCCCCTCGGGGCCTTGCATAGCCTGTTGTGCCTCCTGTTTCTAGAAAACTGTGAGTGAAAAGCTCCTCCCTCATGAGAGGCGTTCTGTGTCTGTAAGTCTAACCATACCCAATCAAAACAAATCCCGTACCTCGTTAAAACACCATGCCTGTCCTGCCTGTCCACTGGTATTCATGGAGAGTGTGCATGAGACCACTGGCAGGGCTGAAGGCAGTGATGCTGATGACATGTGGCCTTCCTAACGTGGATCAGCGTCAGAGCAAGGAGGCAGGTAGAGGAGGGAACTTTTAAAAAATGATTTTATTTATTTATTTAGGCTGTGCTGGGTCTTTGTTGCTGTGATTGGGCTTTATCTAGTTGCAGAAAGCAGGGGCTACTTTCTTGTCATGGTGCACGGGCTTCTCATTGCAAGGACTTCTCATTGTGGAGCATAGGGTCTAGGGCATGCAGGCTTCAGAAGTTGCACCGCATGGGCTTAGTAGTTATGGCTCCTGGTCTCTAGAGCACAGGCTCAGTAGTTGTGGTGCACAGGCTTATTTTCTCCTCAGTATGTGGGATCCTACCCAACCAGGAACCGAACCCGTGTCTCCTGCATTGGCAGGCAGATTCTTTACCACTGAGCCATCAGGGAAGCCTGAGAAGAAATCTTGAGTTCAGTGTGGTGTCCTTAGGGCTGAGGTATCTGATTCCTCATCCTGAGACTGTTTCTTGACAGGTCCCTAGATAAAGGTCTGGGGATCTTTGTCTAGGTGCTGCAGGCTCCAGTTCTGGAAGTAGATGCAGTTACCCAAGAAAAGCGTACATGATGATGAGAGGGTAACAGGCAGAAAGGTCAGGGGTCTCCAAACAGAGGGAATAGGCTGCAAGTGTCAGATATTTGTTTTATATCTCTCCATTGAGTGGCAGGAGGAAACAAACTATAAGTGTCAGATTTTTTTCCTTCTCTATACAAAATTAAAAGGAGGTTTCTCTTAAAATTCTGTGTTGCCATGGCAACACCTGGTTCCACCTGAACTTAACTTTTCTCAAACCTTGAGCATTTGAGAAAAACCAATGTGTTTTTCTTATGGAAATATTTTTCTTAAGCCATGTTAATGAAACTATGTATTTGCTTTGAAATTTGCCTTCTTTCAAAATGGTCTCACCTAAGACTAAATTTTTTCTTTTCTCAAACCTTAAGCTGATAATAGCTCAACAAACCAGTATTCATATCAATTGTTTTATGGCTGGGGGACAATACACCTTGTGCCATCCTATCTCAAAAATGCAAATTGTGGGAGAGGGGCCTGGTAAAACTCCCTCAGCCTTGAGGTGTCTTTCTTATCTGATTGATAGCTTTCTCAGTTCAGTTCAGTTCAGTCACTCAGTCGTGTCCGACTCTTTGCGACCCCATGAATCGCAACACGCCAGGCCTCTCTGTCCATCACCATCTCCTGGAGTTCACTCAAACTCATGTCCATCGAGTCAGTGGTGCCATCCAGCCATCTCATCCTCTGTCATCCCCTTCTCCTCCTGCCCCCAACCCCTCCCAGCATCAGGGTCTTTTCCAATGAGTCAACTCTTCGCATGAGGTGGCCAAAGTGCTGGAGTTTCAGCTTTAGCATCATTCCTTCCAAAGAACACCCAGGGCTGATCTCCTTTAGAATGGACTGGTTGGATCTCCTTGCAGTCCAAGGGACTCTCAAGAGTCTTCTCCAACACCACAGTTCAAAAGCATCAATTCTTTGGCGCTCAGCCTTCTTCACAGTCCAACTCTCACATCCATACATGACCACAGGAAAAACCATAGCCTTGACTAGACAGATCTTAGTTGGCAAAGTAATGTCTCTGCTTTTCAATATGCTATCTAGATTGGTCATAACTTTCCTTCCAAGAAGTAAGCGTCTTTTAATTTCATGGTTAGCAATCACTATCTGCAGTAATTTTGGAGCCCCCCCCCCCCCAAAGTCTGACACTGTTTCCACTGTTTTCCCATCTATTTCCCATTAAGTGATGGGACCAG
>SJXQ01011194.1:233324-246612 GCA_006408695.1 Aepyceros melampus | reverse complement strand
TTTTCCTCTATTTCTTTGCATTGATCACCGAGGAAGGCTTTCTTATCTCTTCTTGCTATTCTTTGGAACTCTGCATTCAGATGCTTATATCTTTCCTTTTCTCCTTTGCTTTTCACTTCTCTGCTTTTCACAGCTATTTGTAAGGCCTCCCCAGACAGCCATTTTGCTTTTTTGCATTTCTTTTCCATGGGGATGGTCTTGATCCCTGTCTCCTGTACAATGTCATGAACCTCTGTCCATAGTTCATCAGGCACTCTAGATCTATCAGATATAGGCCCTAAAATCTATTTCTCACTTCCATTGTTTAGGTCATACCTGAATGGTCTAGTGGTTTTCCTTACTTTCTTCAATTTAAGTCTGAATTTGGCAATAAGGTGTTCATGATCTGAGCCACAGTCAGCTCCCGGTCTTGTTTTTGTTGACTGTATAGAGATTCTCCATCTTTGGCTGCAAAGAATATAATCAATCTGATTTCAGTTTTGACCATCTGGTGATGTCCATGTGTAGAGTCTTCCTTTGTGTTGTTGGAAATTGTGGATAGCTTTCTAACAGACATAAAACATCTGGCTAAAGACTAGCAGGGGGGCACTCTTTCTGCCCCCTTCTGATATCTATGTCAGAAGCTTTCTCTATCTCTTTTATACTTTAATAAAACTTTATTACACAAAAGCTCTGAGCAATCCACTGGTCCCAGATTGAATTCCTCTCCTCTGGAGGCCAAGAATCCTGGCATCTTTCCTGGCTCAGCAACAACCTTTCAATGAGAACTCATGGCTGAGGACAGAGCTCTGGGAATCAGTGGTGTCCTAAGGGAAACTAGGAGAGAAGTCAGAACAGGAGATAGGAGAGTGGTACCAGAAGTGGGAGAAGAAGAGGAGAGGAGTGTCCTGGGGCCTGGGGCGGTGTGACAGCAGAGCCCACATGGCAGAGACGCCAGGACACGTAAGGACCACCTGGCATCCTCTGGGTTTGGCAAGGAGAGTACTGACTGCATGGAGCAGCTGGGGCAGAAGCTGGATGGTGGGAACAAGGGTTAGGATGTGAAGGGGGTGTGGTGAGAGGGAGTCAGGGAAAGAGGAAGTGGAGGCGGACTGGACAGGGAGACAGGGTGGAGGGAGTGGAGGCTGGCTGGAAGGGGAAGCAGGATGAGATTTAGGGATGGTGTGCATTTGTACAGAGAGTAGAGAGGAGGGCAACAGAGAGATCTGTTGCGATCCAGGATCTAGGATACACGTGGGGAGCCTAGTCTCCTCTGGTGACTCCCCCTAGGGGAGCGTCACAGTTGTAGGTGAGGTTATGGTGGTGGGAAATGCCAAGTGAAGAAGTATCATCTGGAGTTCTGTTTTTTTCTGTTGTCACTAAGTAGTGTCTGACTCTTTGGGACCCCGTGGTTGCCCTCAAGGTTCCTCTGTCCATAGAATTCTCCAGGCAGGAATATTGGAGTGGGTAGCCTTTCCCTTCTCCAGGGGATCTTCCCAACCCAGGGATCAAATCCGCATCTTGTGCATTGGCAGACAGATGCTTTACCACTGAGCCATCATGGAAGCCCGCCTGGAACTCTGGGTGGTCTTTATCTGAGGCTTCCCAGCTGCCATTTTAGGAAGGAAAATCCCATTCGTGGTTGTTTTAAGAAATACATGAGTTAATTTTTTGGGGGAGACAATGTCTGGCACACAAAAAAGCCTTTAAAAAAATGTAGTTTCCCCGGAGTAAATGGTGGTTTAAATAAGCATTTATGGGTTTCGCTTGGGACCTAACCTCAGCTGTTTGCAGCAGGGTTTCTTTGGGGAAATAATTTCCAGTTCCAAGTAACTGACTCCTAAGTGGAGTTATGGAATGCTGCCTGGGGTCTTGTCAGTGATACACTGTGGTGCTTTTCCTTTCATTCAAAACATATTAAAGAAAAATATCACTGATAATCCTAAAATTTCTTTTGAATTTCAGAAAGCGGTAGCATTTCCTCTGCCTTTGCCTCTCACCCTGTTATTAAATGTGTGCATGTAGCTTCCCATGTTTATACTGGATAGCATGTGTACATACCCACACATGCACACACCCTACCTTTATGTGGACTTCTGCCACTGGTAGCTCTTATACGCTCATGTGCTCATAGTCCCATCACTGGACATGCAAGAGACTTGTTTTCCCAGGGGGAAAATCCTAGTGAGGACTCGATTTTTTTCCCATGTCATGACTCTATCCTGGGATTAGTCATGGTAATGGTATGATTGCAAGTTCCAGATAGAATCACAAAGGATGAAGGAGAATTTTTGAGAAGCAAAAAGCTTTAGGCAGATAAGATAATACACATCCCTTAAGTAATATACAGCTGACCCTTGAATGACACAGATGAGAGCTGTCTGGATTCTTTTCAGTAATATAGCACTGCTGGATCCATGGTTGCCTGAATCTGAGGATTCACACCTGCAGGTATGAGGGCTGACTGTAAAGTTGTATGAAGACTTTCATGAAGGGTCAGTGTTTCTTATTCCCCAAGTTGTTCAGGGGTCAGCTGTAATATCGTTTTACCCAGTTTTAATTTTGTTTATTGTAATATAGTTAATTTACAGTCTTGTGTTACTTTCTGTTGTACAACAAAGTGAATCAGTTATTCTATATGTATATCCCCTCTTTTTTAGCTTCTTTTCCCATTTGGCCGTTACAGAGCATTGAGTGGGGTTCCTTGTGCTATACAGTAGATCCTTGTCACCTATTTTATATGTAGCAGTGAGTGTGTGGAGAAGGCAATGGCACCCCACTCCAGTACTCTTGCCTGGTAAATCTCATGGACGGAGGAGCCCGTGGGCTGCAGTCCATGAGGTCTCTAAGAGTCGGACACGACTGAGCGACTTCATTTTCACTTTTCACTTTCATGCATTGGAGAAGGAAATGGCAACCCGCTCCAGTGTTCTTGCCTGGAGAATCCCAGGGACAGGGGAGCCTGGTAGGCTGCCGTCTCTGGGGTCGCACAGAGTCGGACACGACTGAAGCGACTTAGCAGCAGCAGCAGCAGCAGTGAATGTGTACCCAGTTATTTTTAAATTTTATTTGACTGCATTGAGTTTTACTTGCCATATGCGGAATCTTTCATTGTTGCTCATGGACCCTTTAGTTGTGGTGCACCAACTTAACTTGCTCTGTAGCACTTGGGATCTTAGTTTCCTGACCAGGGATCTAACTGGTGTCCACGGAGGATTCTTAACCACTGGCCCACTAGGGAAGTCCCTACCCAGTTATTTGTAATGGCTGCAGATTACTCTGTTTTATAAACATCATTTGTGTAACCATTCTCCTATTGATGGGTTTAGAAATTTCTCTTTTTTTGTCTGTTTGAAACATAAGAATGTAATTTTTCAATGTAGAGACCTATAATTCAGTGAGTCGTGAAACAGCTTTGGCATGTAGTCTTTCATTGTGGCACTAATTCTCCTGTTATCTGGAATTATGCTTCTTTGTTAATGAGACCTCTGTACTTGATTTGTCATCAGAAGATGTTTGCTGAGGAAGTATCATTTGGCTCGATTCAGGGACTCTGGTTTTACATCTTTATTTTTGGGCGCCTTTACCATTTGAAACTGGCTCGTTGTCTTTGCAGTGGCACAAGGCCATTGTACCAGATGGCTGTGACTGGCAGAATGTGTGACTCTCGCTTGGTGATAGAGGCTGGGTTTCTGCTGGGAGTGGGGATCCAGGAGGATGAGCATCCCTCTATGAATTTAGGAGGGCGTGTGCCTGCTCTGCCAACTCGTCTTTCTTTTTTCTTCTTGGTCAACTCTTAACGTTGAGACTGTAGCTTCTTTTTTGAGAGGTTGGGGAGCTGTACTGTGTGGCATATGGGATCTTAGCTCCCTGACCAGAGATCGAACCCAGGCTCCCTGTGGTAGAAGCTTGGAGTCTTAACTCTTGGACCACCAGGGATGTCCCAGGATTGTAGCTTCTTATTTTGAAGGATTTAGAGATACTTTGTGCATCTTGATGGGATTTTTATGGAATGGAATCTCAGAGGCTGTGAAACAATACCACTGATCACCCAGTATTAAGAATACCCTTGGGACCTCCCTGGTGGTCCAGTGGTTAAGCCTTTGTGCTTCCACTGCTTGGGGCATGGGTTTGATCCTTGTTTGGAGAATTAAGATCCCATATGCCTGGCAGCAAAAAAAGGGAGAAAGTTTCTTGAGCTGAATAGAATTGAAAATCAAACTTAAAAAATTTTAAATAAAGATTTTAAAACTAAAAAAGGATACCCCTTCACAAAGATGTCTGCTCCCTGAGGACAGGAGTCCTGGCATCTGTCTTCCTCAGCTAGAAGAGCACCTAGGACATAGGCTGAATTCAGTAGATGTGTGTCCAGTGAATAGGTGTCGAAGTCTCTGCAGGGCTGGGCAGAAAGGTCTCAGTTACTTTGTGCAAGGTCATTCTCATTGAGTCTCGTCTCGTAGTTTCAGCAATGAACCTGAGAGGGTGGAGGCCTCTCAGGAGTAGTAGGGAGCCCCCAAGAGGCCACAAGTCCAGGGTGCTGAGGGAGAGGCTCATGGGAAGCAGTATTTCTCAAGCTTGTTTTTCCCTCATTTTCTTTATTCCTCTATAGATGGACTATAGGTTGTTTCCATGTTGTGGCTGTTGTGAGTAATGCTGTATGAACGTAAGAATACAAATATTCTTCAAGATACCGATTTCATTTCCTTCAGATAAATACCCAGAAGTGGGATTGTTGGATCATACGGAAGTTGTATTTTTAATTCTTTGAGTGGCCTCCACAGTCTTTCCTATGATGGCTTGCACCAATTTACATTCCCATCAGCAGTGTACCAAGGGTTCTCTTTTTCTCCGCATCCTCA
This sequence comes from Aepyceros melampus, assembly GCA_006408695.1. NCBI lineage: Eukaryota > Metazoa > Chordata > Mammalia > Artiodactyla > Bovidae > Aepyceros > Aepyceros melampus. The sequence goes on along the minus strand of SJXQ01011194.1, from coordinate 241,774 downwards.
CTAATACTTGTTATCTCTTCTCTTTTTCATGATAACTGTTTGCTGGGAGGGATTGGAGGCAGGAGGAGAAGGGGACAACAGAGGATGAGATGGCTGGATGGCATCACCGACTCGATGGACATGAGTTTGTGTGAACTCTGGGAGTTGATGATGGACAGGGAGGCCTGGCGTGCTGCGATTCATGGGGTCGCAAAGAGTCAGACACGACTGAGCAACTGAACTGAACTCTTTTTCATGATAACTGTTTAACAAGCATAAGGTGACATCTCATTGTGGTTTGGCTTTGAATTTCCTTGTCAATGAGAGATGTTAAGCATCTTTTCATGTACTTGTTGGCCATTTTTATGTCTTCTTTGGGAAAATGTCTATTCAGTCTTTTGCCCATTTATAATTTGGATTATTTTGTTGTTGTTTTGCTATTGAGTTGTTTGAGTTCTTTGTATATTTAGATATTAATCCCTTATCTGGTATATGGTTTGCAAATGTTTTCTCCCATTTTGTAGATTGCTTTTTCATTTTGTTAATTGTTTATTTTGCTATATGGGAGCTTTTTAGTTTGATGTAGTCTCACTTGTTTATTCTTACTTTTGTTTCCAGTGCTTTTTTGTCATTTCCCAAAAAATCGTTGCTAAGACCAATCTCAGAAAGCTTTTTCCTTACATTTTCTTCTAGGATTTTCTTGGTTTCAGGTCTTATATTTAAGTCTTCAGTTTATTTCAAGTTAATTTCCATGAGTGGTATAGAAAAGGGTCAAGATTCATTCTTTTGAATGTGGGTATCCAGTTTTCCCAGCACCATTTTTGGAAGAGACTGTATCTTTCCTGTTTTGTTTTCTTGGCATCTTGTCTGAGATTAGTTGACCATATATGTGTGTATTTGTTTCTGGACTGTATTCTGTTCCATTGATTTGTGTGCCTGTTTTTATGCCAATGCCATACGGTTTTGATTATTGTCCTTTTAATTGAGTTTGAAATTAGGAAGTGTGATGTCCCCATTTTATCTTCATTCTCAGGATTGCTTTGGCTGTTTGGGGTCTTTTGTGATTCCATACAAATTTTAGGATTGCTATTTCTATTTTCGTGGAAAATGCCATTGCGAAATTGACAGGGATTGCATTAAATTTGTACATCACTTTGGGTAGTTTGGTTGTTTTAACAGTATTGATTTTTTCAATCCATGAACTATGAGTATCTTTTAATTTACATGTCCCTTCTTCAGTTTCTTTCATCAGTGTCTTATAGTTTTCATCGCACAGGTATTCTTGCCTGGAGAATCCCAGGGACAGAGAAGCCTATGGGCTCGCACAGAGTTGGACACGACTGACACAACTTAGCAGCAGCAGCAGCAGCATAGGTCTTTCACCTTCTTGGTTAAATTTACCCCTAAGTATTATATATGTATATTTTGTGATGCTATTTTAAATGAGATTGTTTTCTTAATTTCTCTTTTAGGTAACTCACTGTAAAGTGTACAGAAACAAAATGGAATTTTGTATATTGATTTTGTATCCTGCAGCTTTACTGAATTTGTTTATTAGTTCTAAGTTTTTTAAGTGAAATCTTTAGAATTTTTTATAGAATTTTTATTTGTAAGATCATGTCATCTGTAAACAGAGACAATTTTGCTTCTTCCTTTCTAGTTTGGATGCCTTTTATTTATTTTTTTGTCTGGTTGCTGTGGCTAGGACTTCAAGAGCTATGTTGAATAGAAGTGGTAAGAGTGGACACCCTTATCTTGTTCCTCTGGTCTTTACCGACTGGCTCTGGGGGAGAAATAGCTTCATCAGTTGGTCCAGCTAGAAAATCTGAGGCTTCCTCAGACTTTTTCTACAGGTGTGCCTGCTCCACACTTTGTGTTCCTTTTTGCAGGGAGTTCTGAAGATTGTCTGCCATCTCTCAGTCCTGCAAAGCAAGGGGAGGTGCTAAGAGCAGATGAACTCCATGGTCTGGGTGGAACAAGAGAGCAGTGGACCTCTTGGGCAGTGTCCTGCACAGCTGGGGAAGCTAGGTGCCCCCTCAACCTCTGCTTCTCTTCTGAAGACATGGTGGTCTGGGCTGGCTCATTGGCACCGCACGGTGCTGCCTTGTGTAAATTGAAACACAGCAAGTTGAAACTGTTCCTCTTACGCTATTCAGTGCCTCTGCTCTTGTTTTTTTTTTGCTTCATTGATGTGTTGGTACTCTGCTGGACTCCTGGACTCCCACAGAAGTACTGTCGTTCATGCAAGGACGGTCACATTCTGTGTTCTCTGGGGGATGATGGTAGAAAACCATTCTACCATCTTGCTAACATCACCATTGTTTCTTTTAAAGCTACTCATTTTTGTTCATGTGATGGAATTATGTTTATTGACAATCCTCAGGTTACACTTGAGCTCCTATTTAGCTTAAAGGGACCTTCTTATCTCTTTTGTGTTTATGTGTGTGTGTGAGAATTGTGTCTTTTATTTTAGATTCCAAGAAATGTGATGCTCCAAGTAAATGTACAGATGTGTTTTCCTGACATGGTGAGACAAAATTTGTCCCTTTGTACAATGTAGAGAGCATTTCAGGCAGTATCTCTAATACATTCTGGTTGGAGAGAGACTTTCTTCCATAAAATAATTGTCTGCTTTTGTACCACAGTCTTTTTTTTTTTTTTTGGAAAATAGCAGCTCGTTATGAAACACCTTTTATCAACACATTTTGTTCCTGTATTCTGTGACCTCTCCTCTTTTGTCTCACTACAGGAGACCTTTGTCAAGCAGTGTTCTTTTTGTTTTTGCGTTCTGGTAGAATTTTTGAAGCTTTCCCCTCTAACCAGGTTTGATTTTGCAGGGTGTAAGTTCTGATCTGTACTCCTTCTGTGTGGACTTTTCTCTTCTACTTATATTTTTTTCTCCATGGCTGCCTGCTCTTTCATCCGGCCCCTTGTGAGCATAGCCTGCTGTCTCCTTGCAGGAGCCCTGGGCTCACAGGGCGCTGTCTGCCTGTAATGCACCCATGATGCCTGTCTGAGAAAGACCTTTCTGACCCTGTGATTATTTTTAGAGGAATGTTCTTCCTCTTAAGGTCCTTATGCTCTTTCTTTTCTTTGTGTTTCTACAGGAGGCACATTGATGTGTGTTTTTCACTTGGTCTTTTCAAAGTATCATTAGGTGGGCATTTTATTCAGAATAATTTTGTTGTGAAAAATGATAAATACCCATTATCAAACATTGGAGCCATACAGAAAGGTGGAAGAAAATAAAGGAAAAAAAACACACAAACAAAATGCCACTTGCAACAACAAGCCCACTGATGAGGCCTGGGGAACAGTGCTCAGGCGGCCCTCTCTTCATGGGTATAAGTAGAAGGGGTGTGTATAGAGAGTTTTACATTGTACATTTTACTTTAAGGGTAAATATTAAAGTATAAATTTCATTTTGCTCTCTTTTATCAGGAAGTAGAATATGAATATGCTTTACAGTTCAGTAGAAAAGGTTATGAAAAATTTTTGAGTGATTAGAATCATTCTTTTAAACTTTATTTTTATATTTAAATTTTTAAATGCTGTATCAGTTAATGTTTTGTTTTATTTTATTTTATTGAAGTATAGTTGATTTACAGTGTTGTGTTAATTTCTGCTTCAAAGGGACTCAGTTATATACACACATGTATAAATATATATATGTATATACATGTTTTTTTTTCATATTCTTTTCCACAATGGTTTATTATAGGATATTCAATATGGTTCCCAGTGCTATACAGTAGGACCTTATTTACTGAGTCATTCTGTTTTTAAGCTAGAAATTTGGATTTGCCTGGTGTCTCTTGAATACTTGTTGCCAGAGGAGATGAATAGACTCCCACTGAATTTCAGAGAACAATGTAGCATGGGTATTAACACTTGCATCCAGACAGCCAGTTCAAGTCCCAGCTCTGCTGTTGATCTTGGGCAGACAATAAAGCCTCGCGGGGACTTATTTGCCTCTTTGGTCAGATGGAAGTAGTGACAGTTTCTGTGTCACAGAATTGTTGAGAAGGTTGAGTCATTTTGACTTATAGGCTGTGTCTGGTGTATTAGTATTACTGTCTCCCGTCCCTGCAGCTTGTTTTCTCCTAGGTAGATCTTTGCGTTTGTGGAGCAGGGCTAGTAACGTTTGCATTCTCCTCTGTGCCCCTACGTCCTGCAGTATTTCGCTGTCATCTTGTATTTCAATGCATATGGTGCACCCCGGCAGCCCCAGCAGGCCTCCCGTCCAGCATGTCAGCCCCGCAGGTGAGATTGCCAGTGGTTTTGTCCATTGATGGTCTGGAACAGCGCTGGCCACCAATCCGGCACTTCATGAGTATGTGCTGACTACACAAATGTGCCCCAAATCTCAGAAGCCTCCAGGCTTGAGAGACCAGGAGGTGGACTTGGAGATGCTCCTGCTGGTAGATGTTGTCTGTTAAACTGAGGGTTGCGTTTGGGTCAGAATGCTCTTGTGGGATTCAGGCAGACAGGCACGGTACAGAGGAAGTGCTCCTGGCTTGTTTTGTGAGCGAGTACTCACCATTTCTGCATGAATACGTTTAGAGTCTTGCTACAGAGAGAGACTCTCCTGTTCTCTCCTCCAGGCCTTGAGCTGTGTCACCAGCTATCTCCCCAGTGGTATCTCAGGGTATGTGGATCACATCCAGCATGTGTCACCTTCCTCCGTGGATGGGGTAGAGGAGGCCTGGCTTTTGTGGAGGGAAAAATCCCCCAATCTGTTTGCTTCTTTTTTGATGAGAATGCGGATACATGGTTTGCAGACTAGGTGGAATTTTAGGGTTTTCCTATTTCTTTTCAAAGAGAGTGCTTTAAGCTTTAGCGGCATTACCTATTTCTTATTTAAATTTTGAAAGTATGGCAACACATTTGCAGGAGACTTGGAAAATATTTCACTTTGTACATGTAGTTCCACTATCTATTACAATTATTTTTAAATAGATCCATTAAGACTTATAGTTGGAGTTTCAATATCAACGTCTCAAAAATTAATAGAATGAATATACAGAAAAGTCGGATATAGTAGACCTGCTTGAAAAGCACCATGAACCAATTCAACATAAATAAGATTTAAACAGTTTTCACACAATAGCAGGATACAAATTATATTCAAATTCTCACAAACTATAAACCAGGACTAGGGTCACTTCATTTTGGTGTTCAACCTAGCAGTTCACTTGTCTGAGGGTTCTGTTGCATGTGGTGTTAGGGTTCTTGGGGCCCAGGTATTCTAACCAGGTTTATTACTTGGTTCCTTTACTGCTTGGACAGTCAAAGCAAGTGGGCCCAGGTTCGTTCTTTCTTTTTTTTTTCTGGCCATGCTGCACCACATATGGAATCTCAGTTCCCTAACCAGGAATCAAACCTGCACCCCTTGCAGTGGAAGCATGGAGTCTTAACCACTGGACCACCAGAGAAGTCCCTCTTTTGCCATTTTCAAAGGTCAGGGAGAGTATATCTAAAACAAACCAATGAATGGAAAACAGCTTTTCTTTAATGTTCAGTGCATAAGGCTAAGACATCACACAAAAGGAAGTGTTTAAAGAGGGATTTAAAAAGAAAATCTCACTGCAGATGAAAAGAGGCTGACTTTTTAAAGAACTTGACAGACCCCAGAGAAAAGAGAATTCTTGAGTGAATAGAATTTATAAAATGTTGGCAGCTCTCCATTTGTGTAAAAACTCCAGCAGTGTGCAGTGGCTTGCTGAGTGACAGGTGACCTCTGGGTGTGTGTATAATCAGGTCTGGGCATTCTGAGGAGGACAGGGTATCTGCGACAGCTGGGGCTGTCAGGACAGAACGCCACAGGCTGGGTGGTTTAATCAAAGATGTTTATTTCTCACAGTGTGGGAGGCTGGAAGTCCAAGATGCCCATGGAATCAGCTCCTGGGAGGGCTCATTTCCTGGCTTGTGGGCAGCTGCCTCCTTTCTCAGGGCTCATGTGGTGGAGAATGACTCTCTTCTTCTTGCAGTAAGGGCACTTGCAATAAGACCATCCTGGGAGCCCCACCCTCACAACCTCATCTCATTATCACCTTCCAAGGCTCCACCTCCAAACATCACATCACGTCAGGGCTGAGGGCTTCAGCTTGTGAACATGGAAGGGGAGGGACACAGTTCAGTCTGCAGCAGCAGAGGTGATGATTACAACGGGCAGAGGGGGGAGTGTAGGTTTGATTACCTATTTTTGTTCTCACCTGAATTGAAAATTTTCTCTTTCTCTTTTTGCTTTATCTATTTATTTAGATTTTTGGCTGTGCTAGGTTTTTGTTGCTGTGCAGGCCTTTCTCTAGTTGCAGAGAGTGAGGGCTACTCTGTAGTTGCAGTGTGTGGGCTCCTCATTGCGATGACTTCTCTTGTTTCAGAACATGGGCACTGGGTGAGTGACTTTCAGTAGTTCCAGCATGTGGGCCCGGTAGTTGTGGCTCCCGGGCTCTAAAGCACCGATTCAGTAGTTATGGCACGCAAGCTTAGTTGCCCTGGGGCACGTGGGATCTCTCTGGACCAGGGTTCAAACCTGTGTCACCTGCATTGGCAAGTGGATTCTTTACCACTGAGCTACCAAGGAAACCCTCTCTCTGTTTTTGAAGCAGTCAGACATGTTAAGTTATTCTATATTTGTTGGTTCTAAAATCACGGCTTTATGGAGCCTGAAGCATGTGCAGAATGAAACCATAGATACAGACAAGCTGGTGCCACCCCAACGGGACTTGGATGGAGCCTGGGACTATAGGATGGCCCAGAACTTAAGCTTCATTAGTTTCAGGGTAAATCTGGTTGGCTTATTTATTGTTTTTCCTTTCCTACTTGTCATGTTTTCTAATCTTTGCAGTAATGTAATTCACTGTAGGAAATTTAGAAAATACAGATAGGCCAAGAAAACAAAAACCCTGCCCTAATTCCATTGCTCTCAAATAGCCACTGTTGAGAATTTACTCTGCATGAGGTGTTTTGAGCCCAGGATGTGCGTATTTTCGATTTCAATGCTTCCTGACCCTGGTTGGGTCTTCCCAGCGGATGGTACATCAACATTTGTCAGCATCCTACTTTTCCTTGGGCGTCCTGCAGTTGTTGGCATCTTAAATGTGCCGGAATAAGGGGCTTGTTATTGCATGTGTGCTGAAGTCTGTTAGTGCCCCTGAGGTTGGAGATGATGGGGACCGGAAGTAGTGGGGCAGGGGTGATAGTGTGGGGATAATGCCTCCTCCTTCTGTCCTCTGCACGTCTGACCTCTACTCTGCCCCTCCCATGATGCGGAGATCCGGCCACCCTACCTCTCGGGGTTAACAGAAAACAGAATAAAACTCTTGGACACTAGCCTCCTGTATGTGCTTGGCTATTGACTGATCAGTTCTGATGATCTACAGCTTATTCATTCATTATTTCTTCAAATATTCTCTGTGCCTCTTCTCTCGCCTGTGCTTCGGAGATCCATTAAATGTGTATGTGGAGCATGGTGGTGGCACCTTGCAGGTCTCTGAGGCTCTGTTCATTTTTTTCGCTTTTTGTTTCTTAGACTGAGCAAATTTTTTTTTTTTTTTTTTTTTACTTTTTGTCCACGCCATGTGGCATGTGGGATCCTAGTTCTCTGACCAGGGATCGAACTGGTACCCACTGCCTTGGAAGCTTGGAGTCCTAACCACTGGACCACCAAGGAAGTCCCAGACTGGGCAGTCTTAAAACCTTCAGGTTGACTTATTCTTTCCTCTTTCTGCTAAAATCTGCTTTTGAGCCCCTAAAGAGAATTTTTCATTTTAGTTAGTATACTTTTCAGTTTCAGAACTTACATTATTTTTCTTCTTTAATTTCTGTCTCTTTATTGTATTCTCTATTTGGTGAGACATGCTCTTGCTTTCCTGTGGTTCTTTAGTCATGGTTTCCTTTAGTCTTTAACACCTAAAAGCTTATTCAAACTCTTTGTCCAGTAGGTCCAATGTTTGTGCTTCCTCAGAGATGGTTTCTTTTGATTGCCTTTTCTTCCTGTGTTGGGTTATATCTTCTGTTTCTTCGCGTGCCTTGTTTTTTGTTTGTTTGTTTGTTTTTATTGAAAAGTGGGCATTTTGCATATTATTATTATGTCCATAAGCCAGACATCCTGGAATGTGAAGTCAAGTGGGCCTTAGAAAGCATCACTACGAACAAAGCTAGTGGAGGTGATGGAATTCCAGTTGAGCTATTTCAAATCCTAAAAGATGATGCTGTGAAAGTGCTGCATTCAATATGCCAGCAAATTTGGAAAACTCAGCAGTGGCCACAGGACTGGAAAAGGTCAGTTTTCATTCCAATTCCAAAGAAAGGCAATGCCAAAGAATGCTCAAACTACCACACAATTGCATTCATCTCACATGCTAGTAAAGTGATGCTCAAAATTCTCCAAGCCAGGCTTCAGAAATACATGAACCGTGAAATTCCAGACGTTCAAGCTGGTTTTAGAAAAGGCAGAGGAACCAGAG
>SJXQ01011194.1:179058-233317 GCA_006408695.1 Aepyceros melampus | reverse complement strand
CAACTTTACTATATTCATTGATTAGCTCTAGTAATTTTCTGGTGGAGTCTTTACAATTTTCTATGTAGAGGATCATGTCATCTGCAAACAGGAGAGTTTTACTTCTTCTTTTCCAATTTGAATTCCTTTTATTTCTTTTACTGCTCTGATTGCTGTGGCCAAAATTTCCAGAACTATGTTGAATAGTAGTGGTGAAAGTGGGCACCCTTGTCTTATTCCTGACTTTAGGGGAAATAATTTTTCACCATTGAGGATAATATTTGCTATGGGTTTGTTATATATTGCTTTTATTATGTTGAGGTATGTTCCTTCTATTCCTGCTTTCTGGAGAGTTTTTATCATAAATGGATGTTGAATTTTGTCAAAGGCTTTCTCTGCATCTATTGAGATAATTATGTGGCTTTTCTTTTTCAATTTGTTAATGTGGTGTATTACATTGATTGATTTGTGGATATTGAAGAAAGCTTGCATCCCTGGGATATGGCCCACTTGGTCATGGTGTATGATCTTTTTAATGTGTTGTTGGATTCTGATTGCTAGAATTTTGTTAAGGATTTTTGCATCTATGTTCATCAGTGATGTTGGCCTGTAGTTTTTTTTTTTTTTTAAGCAGGATTGCCTTTTTTTTTTTTTTTTAATTATTGAGCTGTGACAGTTTTTATATATTTTGGAAAGTACCAAATATTTTATATATTTTGGCTGTTTGGTGGGGAGTCATATATAAGATCATATTTTCTGAAAATAAAATTTTACTTCTTCCTTTCTCTCTCTTTTGGATGCCTTTCTCTATCCTATTTTCATGTCAGATTACTCTAACTCAGACTTCATTACTGTCTTTATTTGGAGTGGTGAGCATGAATATCCATATCTTGTTCCTGATTTTAAAAGAAAAAGCTTTTAGTTATGACTAATCGAGATAGCATATTGAAAAGCAGAGACATTACTTTGCCAACAAAGGTCTGTCTAGTCAAGGTTATGGTTTTTCCAGTGGTCATGTATGGATGTGAGAGCTGGACTTTGAAGAAAGCTGAGTGCTGAAGAATTGATGCTTTTGAAATGTGATGTTGGAGAAGACTCTTGAGAGTCCCTCAAACTGCAAGGAGATCCAACTAGCCATTCTAAAGGAGATCAGCCCTGGGATTTCTTGGGAAGGAATGATAAGAAAACTGAAACTCCAGTACTTTGGCCACCTCATGCAAAGAGTTGACTCATTGGAGAAGACTCTGATACTGGGAGGGATTGGGGGCAGGAGGAGAAGTGGACGACAGAGGATGAGATGACTGGATGGCATCACTGACTCGATGGACATGAGTCTGAGTGAACTCCAGGAGTTGGTGAATGACAGGGAGGCCTGGCATGCTGTGATTCATGGGGTCGCAAAGAGTTGGACATGACTGAGCAACTGAACTGAACTGAACTGAGGATAGTCATAGCTTTTCTTCCAAGGAGCCAGCGTCTTTTAATTTCATGGCTGCAGTCACCATCTGCAGTGATTTTGGAGCCCATGAAAATAAAGTCTGTCATTGTTTCCATCATTTCTCCCTCTATTTGCTATGGAGTGATGACACCAAATGCCATGATCTTCGTTTTCTGAATGTTGAGCTTTAAGCCAACTTTTTCACTCTCCTCTTTCACTTTCATCAATAAAGAGACTCTTTATTTCTTCTTCGCTTTCTGCCATAAGGGTGGTGTCATCTGCATATCTGAGGTTATTGGTATTTCTACTGGCAATCTTGATTCCAGCTTGTGCTTCATCCAGCCCAGCATTTCGCATGATGTACTCTGCATGTAAGTTAAATAAAGAGGGTGACAATATACAGCCTTGATGTACTCTTTTCCCAGTTTATTGTTCCATGTCTGGTTCTAACAGTTGCTTCTTGACCTGAATACAGATTTCTCAGAAGGCTGGTAAGGTGGTCTGGTATTCCCATCTGGTGAAGAATTTCCCACAGTTTGTTGTGATCTACACAGTCAAAGCCTTTGGCATAATCAATAAAGCAGAAGTAGATTTTTTCTGGAACTCTCGCTTTTTCCATGATCCAGCAGATGTTGGCAATTTGATCTCTGTTTCCTCTGTCTTTTCTTAATCTAGCTTGAACATCAGGAAGTTGATGGTTCATGTACTTTTGAAGCCTGCTTGGAGAATTTTGAGCCTTACTTTACTAGCGTGTGAGATGAGTGCAATTGTGCGGTCGTTTGAGCATTCTTTGGCATTGCCTTTGTTTGTGATTGGAATGAAAACTGACCTTTTCCAGTCCTGTGGCCACTGCTGAGTTTTCCAAATTTGCTGGCATATTGAGTGCAGCACTTCCACAGCATCATCTTTTAGGATTTGAAATAGCTCAACAGGAATTCCATCACCTCCACTAGCTTTGTTTGTAGCGATGCTTCCTAAAGCCCACTTGACTTCACATTCCAGAATGTCTGGCTCTAGGTGAGTGATCACACTGTCATGGTTATCTGTGTAATTAAGATCTTTTTTGTATAGTTTTTCTGTGTATTCTTGCTACCTCTCCTTAATCTTCTGCTTCTGTTAGGTCCATACCATTTCTGTCCTTTATTGAGCCCATCTTTGCATGAAATGTTCCCTTGGTATTTCTGATTTTCTTGAAGAGATCTCTAGTCTTTCCCATTCTATTGTTTTCCTCTATTTCTTTGCATTGATCACTAAGGAAGGCTTTCTTATCTCTCCTTGCTATTCTTTGGAGCTCTGCATGCAAATGGGTGTATCTTTCCTTTTCTCCTTTGCCTTTCCTTCTCTTCTTTTCTCAGCTATTTGTAAGGCCTCCTCAGACAACCATTTTGCCTTTTTTGCATTTCTTTTTTCTTTGGGATGATTTTGATCACTGTGTCCTTTACAGTGTCACAAACCTCCATCCATAGTTCTTTAGGCACTATGTCTATCAGATACAATCCTCTGAATCTATTTGTCATTTCCACTGTATAATTGTAAGGGATTTGATTTAGGTCATACCTGAATGGCCTAGTGGTTTTCCCTACTTTCTTCAATTGAAGTGTGAATTTGGCAATAAAGAGTTCACGATCTGAGCCACAGTGAGCTCCTGGTCTTGTTTTTGCTGACCGTATAGAGCTTCTCCATCTTTGGCTGCAAAGAATATAATCAATCTGATTTCAGTATTGACCATCTGGCGACGTCATTTGTAGAGTCTTCTCTTGTGTTGTTGGAATAGGGTTTTGCTATGAACAGTGTGTTCTCTTTGCAAAACTGTTAGCCTGTGCCCAGCTTCATCTTGTATTCCAAGGCCAAACCTGCCTGTTACTCCAGTTATCTCTTGACTTCCTACTTTTGCATTCCAGTCCCCCCTACCTATAATGAAAAGGACATCTTTTTTAGGTGTTAGTTCTAGAAGGCCTTGTAGGTCTTCAAAGAATCATTCCGTTTCAGCTTCTTCAATATTACTGGTTGGGACATAGACTTGGAGTATTGTGATATTGAATGGTTTGCCTTGGAAACAACAGAAATCATTCTCTCATTTTTGAGATTGCACCCAAGTACTGCATTTCAGACTGTTTGTTGACTGTGAGGGCTACACCATTTCTTCTAAGGGATTCTTGCCCACAGTAGTAGATATAATGGTCATCTGAGTTAAATTCACCCATTCCAGTCCATTTTAGTTCACTGATTACTAAAATATCAGTGTTCACTCTTGCCGTCTCCTGTTTGACCACTTCTAATTTGCCTTGATTCATGGACCTAACATTCCAGGTTCCTATGCAATATTGCTCTTCATAGTATCAGACTTTACTTCCATCACCAGTCATATCCACAACTGGGCCTAGTTTTCAGTTTGGCTCCATCTCATCATTCTTTTTTGAGCTATTTCTCCACTCTTCTCCAGTAGCATATTGGGCACCTACTGACCTGGCAAGTTTATCTTTCAGTGTCATATCTTTTTGCCTTTTCATAGTGATTATGGTTCTCAAGGCAAGAATACTAAAGTGGTTTGCCATTCCCTTCTTCAGTGGACCACATATTGTCAAAACTCTACACCATGGTCTCTTCATCTTGGGTGGCCCTACATAGCATAGTTTCATTGTGGCTCATAGTTTAATTGAGTTAGACAAGGCTGCGGTCAATTTGATTAGTCTTCTGTGATTGTGCTTTTCATTCTATCTGCCCTTTGATGGGTAAGAGGCTTATGGAAGCTTCCTGATGGGGAGACTGACTGTGGGGGGAACTAGGTCTTGTTCTGATGGGCGAGGCCATGCTCAGTAAATCTTTAATCCAATTTTCTGTTGATGGATGGGGCTGTGTTCTCTCCCTGTTGTTTGACCTGAGACCAAACTATGGTTGGAGGTAGTGAAGATAATGGCGACCTCCTTCAAAAAGTTTCAGGCATGCACTGCAGCACTCAGTGCCCCTGACCCTGCAGCAGACCACTGCCAACCTACACCTCCACTGGAGACTTGTGGACACTCACAGGCCAGTCTGGGTCAGTCTCTTTTGGGGTCACTGCTCCTTTTTCTTGGGTTCTGATGCACATAGGGTTTTGTTTGTGCCCTCCAGGAGTCTGTTTCCCCAGTCCTGTGTAAGTTCTGTAATCAATCCCACTGGGCTCCAAAGTCAAATTCTTTGGGAGTTCTCAGTCCCTTTGCCAGATCCCCAGCTTTGGAAATCTATTGTTGGTTCTAGAACTTTATTAACAATGTGAGAATTTCTTTGGTATAATTGTTCTGCAGTTTGTGGGTTGTCTGCTTAGCACCTCTACGGTGAGGTTAATGACGACCTCCAAGAAGGCTTATGCCACAGTCTCTGTGACCAGGTAGCTGCATCCAGAGTCCCTGACCCTGTGGCAGGCCACTGCTGACATGTACCTCTGCAGGAGACTCAAATACAGGTCTGGCTCAGTTTCTGTGGGGTCTTTGTGTCCTTGTGCACACAAGGTTTTGCTTGAGCCCTCCCAGCATCTCTGGCGGGTATGGGGTTTGATTCTAAATGAAATTTTGACCCTCCTACCATCTTACCAGTCCATTCTGAAGGAGATCAGCCCTGGGATTTCTTTGGAAGGAATGATGCTAAAGCTGAAGCTCCAGTACTTTGGCGACCTCATGCGAAGAGTTGACTCATTGGAAAAGATTATGATGCTGGGAGGGATTGGGGGCAGGAGGAGAAGTGGACAACAGAGGATGAGATGGCTGGATGGCATCACCGACTCGAACATGAGTCTGAGTGAACTCTGGAGATGGTGATGGACAGGGAGGCCTGGCGTGCTGCAATTCATGGGGTCGCAAAGAGTCGGACACGACTGAGCGACTGAACTGAACTGAACCATCTTACTGGGGCTTCTCCTTTCCCCTTGGATGTGCAATATCTTTTTTGGCAGGATCCAACCTTCTCAGAGAAGGCAACAGCAACCCACTCCAGTACTCTTGCCTGGAAAATCCCATGGATGAAGGAGCCTGGTAGGCTGCAGTCCATGGGGTCACTAAGAGTCAGGCATGACTGAGCGACTTCACTTTCACTTTTCACTTTCATGCATTGGAGAAAGAAATGGCAACCCACTCCAGTGTTCTTGCCTGGAGAATCCCAGGGACAGCGGAGCCTGATGGGCTGCCATCTATGTGGTCACACCGAGTCAGACACGACTGAAGCGACTTAGTAGCAGCAGCAGCAGCAACCTTCTCCTGTCGATGGTTATTCAGCAGCAAGTTGTAATTTTAGAGTTCTCACAGGAGAAGATGAGCACATGTGCTTCGACTCTGCCATCTTCTAATAATAAATAATAAACTTGGGACAGTTCACCATAAAATTCCAAGGAAGGAATTGCTCAGCATCTTTGAGGGAGGATCTCATCTCTGACACCTAGAAGGCAGAGCCCCTCTGTGTCACCGTGGCTGGCTGGTAGCTTCTGGGACTGCGCAGGTGACTCCATTACTTGGTTTTCTGGTGCCCATCAGTGCATCGTGGCTTCCGGCAGTTTCCAGAAGGATTGAGAAGGAGATGTATCTGGGCTTTAACATTGCCTGGCAGTATCAGCCATCCTTGGGGGTGAGATGGGCTGGGCTGGGGGCCCCAGTGACAAAAATTTACCCCCCTGGCTCAGCCTGCAGGCATATGTGAGAGTGGGAGGCAGTCAGTTGAGGTAAAGTTTGCCCTGGGGTGAGCCCTGAGGACAAGACTGCCCTGCTCACAGGAAATGTGTATCTGGGGAACAGCACTTTCTGGCCCAGGACCACTGTGCTCATGGCGAATTGGGTAACAAAACGCAGCCAGCATGGTGGTTGCAGCCTCCCCTTCCTCCTCAGTCAGCTTTGCTCTTCTCTGCCAGTATTTATGAGCATGTTGTGATTTTCCCTGGTGTGTTTGTTAAGAATTATTTAATTCGGCATCAATAGTTTGCTCTTGTCTTAGTCTCTCTTGGTGATGTGAAGAAATCCATTCTACAGTTTCCAAAGCTGTATTGAACATACCTGCTACCAACCCCCTGCTGCTTGCTTGTAGAAAATCAGTGGTTTTCACTATTCTTTCTGAGTACTCAAGGGCGCTGATTTTGGAAAAGGAAAGTAAGATATTCCCATGGTGGTAAAGACAATTCAAGTGTGGAGAGAAATACAGAGGGAGCAATTTTTCCAGGAGAACTCCTGCCTGCAGCTGGGGTCCCTGGAGGGGATCCTGCTGGTTTCCTTCTGGGAGATTTGAATGGAAGGCAGCCTTTGGGACTGGAAGATTTTTTTTTAATTTTTAATTTTGTTAAAATACACATACACATGGTTAGATAGCATCACAAATTCAATGGAAATGAACTTGAACAAACTGTGGGAGATAGTGAAGGACAGGGAAACCTGGTATGCTGAGCCCATGGGTTTGCAAAGAGTTGGACATGACTGAGCAATGGAACAACAGCAGCAAAATACACATAAGAAAAATCTACCTTCGTAACCATTTTTCAGTGTACAGTTCAGTGGCATTAAGTACATTAATGTTGCTCTGCAAACCTCACTACCATCTGTCTTTCCCTCTTTTCGTCTTGCAAAACTACAACTCTGTCCCCGTGAAATACTAACTCCCTACTCGCCCCTGCCTCAGCCCCTGGCACCCACCATCTAGTTTTTCTTTTCTTTTTAAAAAATTCTTGGTTGGATCTTAGTTCCCTGACTAGGGATTGAACTCACACCCTCTCCATTGGAAACATGGAGTCCTAACCGCTGGACCACCAAGGATGTCCTGACACCATTCCTTTCTGCCTTTAGGAAATTGACTTCTCCCCAGGTGCCTCAGTGGTAAGTCCACCTGCCAGTGCAGAAGACCTGGGTATGATCCCTGGGTCTCGAAGATACCCTGGAGGAGGAAGTGGCAGTCCACTCTAGTATTCTTGCCTGGAAAATCCCATGGACAGAGGAGCCTGGCAGGCTACAATGGGACATGATTGAGCTACTGAGCACGCAAGCACGCACACACAGGGACCTCATAGAGGAGGAGTCACACAGTATTTGCCCTTCTGTGACTGGCTTATTTCACTTAGCATGATGTCCTCAAGGTTTGTCCATGTTGTAGCAGGTGTCAGAATTTTGGGGAAGGAGACTGTCAGGATGGGATGGGGGGAGTCACCATGGACACCCCCTGAATTCTGTGTCAGTCTCATCCTGGCTTGATCCACAAGGGAATATATTTCCCAGCATTTGGCCAAGCAGGGTTGCTGAGATGGCCTTTGTGCAGGTCCTGTGAGAGGTATGACTTTAATCTAAAAGAAATTTAAAAAAATTTATTTATTTGGCTGCACTGGGTCTTAGTTGCGGCATGTGAACTCTTTAGTTGTGGCATGGGATCCAGGTCTCCCACCAGGGACTGAACCCAGGGCCCCTGCACTGGGAGCTCAGAGTCCTAGCCACTGGATCACCAGGAGAGTCCCAGAAGTTTTTTTTTTAATTGATATTTACACTTCTGGGGCATAGCCTCACAGTTGCTAGAGTCCTGAACTAGCATTATATAAGAAAATCTTTACATATTCAACAGTTTTACACATGGTGGTGTGTATGTTTCAGTGCTACTCTCTCAGTTCATCCCACCCTTTCCTTCCCCCGCCATCATTTAGCTGCAACTGTCATCCTGAAGAACTCATGATGTATAATCAAGGATCCTCATTTTTTTTGTTTGTTGATAATATTTATAATGAATCATAAAATTCAGATAACAAGGAATTACCAAGTGAGCATGCAGTGAAAGTGTAGCGAGGAGTACCTGGCTGTGGTTTAAACCAAATAAATGTCAGTCATTCTTTCTCATGGCTGCTTCTGTTCTTATTGTGAATATTAGGTGTTTACAGTTCAGTTAAATCACCCCTCTGCAGAATGCAGGGTGCTGTCCATGGTATTTCTGACTTGGGAGTACCTGGTGTCCTAGAGCCAACTATGGGGATCTCTGTTGTCAGACCAGAGCCAAGTCTGATTCTGCACAGTGATCCTCCTTTCCCAGCTCTTCATGAAGAGCTGGGGAAATCCCTTATTCCTCTTTTCACATCAGAGTCCTTCAAGTGGAGAACCCAGTTCTGCATCCCATTCCTTGTGTGGCTTTTGTTCTACTTGGACATTCAAAGCCTTGTTGCCCAGTTTTCATCTGGTAGTTTCTGGACATCTTGCCCTTCTGGCCTTGGCAGGGCGGGGTGTTGGCCAGTGACCATTCCCACTGTGGCCTGGGCAGCTCCCACCCACATAGCTCACTGCTTTCAGAGAGGCCGGTGGCCACCCAGAATCCACTCCCCGCTTCCTTCCTTTGTCTGTGGTGTGCTCCTCATGGCATTTATGAATGTTGGTATCAAAATACAGAACATTTGTAACACTGATGAGTTCATCTGCTTACTTTAAAATTTAGCATTCCAGACAGTTGAGATGATTTCACCTTGGAGTGAGGTCACAGGCTGATGTCATAATCCTTGTGTTCTTGCCCTTGAACCCATCTTCTCTCCAGGTCAGAGCTTGGGTCCAGGACCCCCAACCACACAGTTGGGGGCTGTTCTGGCTGCACACTAACATCTTGCTGAAGCAAGGGCCCTCGTCTCTTTAGCATTCCTCTGATCCCCCAGCTCATGACCTTATTAAAAGGGAAAGCAAGAAGGGTTTGTCCTGACACTCCACTCCTGAGCACGCCTGAGCCTTCTGCTGGATAATCCCCTCTCGTCTGTCCATGATTGACACCCAGCTTATTGGCACACGGCTTTCTCAATTTGCTTTTCTTTTCATCTCTGCTGCTCCCCATTATGTTCTAAAATTAATATTAAAAAATCCATCTAGTGCACAACAGAGTTCAAGTCAGACAGCACTGACAGGCTGAAATGAAAACAGCTGCCCCTCCTGCCCTGGGCATGCACACCCCAGCCCCAGGGAGCCCCAGGGTCTCTTCCTCGTCTGCTTTTATTCCAATTTTACGGGGGAGAAAGGACACTTGTTATTATTTTCTATTGTGGTAAAATAGCCATAACATGAAACTCACCATCTTAACCATTTTTAAGTGTATACAGCTCAGTGGCATTAAGTACATTCACATTGTTTGATGGATGTATAGATGATCATGCAAGTGAAGTATGTCAGAGAAAGATACCATACGATATCACTTATATGTGGAATCTAAAATATGAGGTTTAAGAGGGAGAGGATGTATGTATACCTATGGCTGATTCATGCTGATGGATGGCAGAAACCATCACAATATTGTAATTATCCTCCAATTAAAAATAAAATAAACACGCAAAATAAAATATGACACAACCTATCTATGGAACAGAAACAGACAGAGAGAACAGACTTGTTGCCAGTGGGGGTGGGGAGGTGGAGGAGGGATGACTTGGGAGTTTAGGATTAGCAGATGCAAACTTTTATCTATAGGTTGGATAAACCACATGGTCCTACTGTATAGCACATGGAACCATGTGGTAAACCATAATGGAAAAGAATATGAAACAATATATATGTATAACTGAATCACTTTGCTGTATAGCAGAATTAACACAATTTTGTAAATCAACTATACTTCAATAAAACCCTCATAGCTCAATTGGTAAAGAGTCCGCCTGCAATGCGGATTGAACCCAAGTTCGATTCCTGAGTCGGGACGATCCACTGGAGAAGGGATAGGCTACCCACTCCAGTATTCTTGGGCTTCCCTTGTGGCTCAACTGGTAAAGAATCCACCTGCAATGCAGGAGACCTGCGTTCCATCCCTGGGTTGGGAAGATCCCTTGGAGAAGGGAAGGGCTACCCACTGCAGTATTCTGGCGTGGAGAATTCCGTAGACTATATAGTCCATGGGGTCGCAAAGAGTTGGACATGACTGAGCGACTTTCACTTTTCAATACACTTAAAAAAAATGACGTTCACATTGCTGTGCAGCCATTACCTTTCCAAGTCTTTCTCATCTTGCAGAACTGACACTCTACACCCACTGTAAACACTCACTCCTCATCCTCCCCTCCCCCAGCCTCAGAGAACCACCACTGGACTTTATGAATTTGATGGCTCTGGGACCTCAACAAAGTGGGATCACACACTGTGAGTTATTTTTTTAATTATTTATTTTAAATTGAAAGTTAATTACAGTATTGTGTTGGTTTCTGCCATACATCAACATGGATCAGCCATAGACATATATATGTCCTTTCCCTCTTCAGCCTCCCTCCCACCTCCCACCCCTCTAGGTTGTTACATAGCAACGGTTTGAGTTCCCTGAGTCATATAGCAAATTCCCACTGGCTATCTGTTTTACATATGTTAGTGTACATGTTTCCATGCTACTCTCCCCATTCATCCCACCCTCTCCTTCTTAACCCCCTACCCTGTCATGTCCATAAGTCTTGTGTAGTCAGTGTGTTCCACACAACCTGGTGTCCTGTGGTTCATCCATGCTTTGACACATCAGCATTTCCTTCCTCTTTAAGACTGAAAAATATTCCGTTGTGTGTTTGTGGACCATCCTTTGTTTATCCGTTCATCTGTCAATGGACACTTGGGTTATTTCCACCCTTCAGCTGTTGTGAATAAAATGCTGTTATAGACGTGGGTGTTCAAGTATGTTTTCAAGTTGCTGCTTTCCCTTCTTTGGCGGTATACCCAGAACTGGGATTGTTGTATCACAGACAATTACCATTTCTTCATTTTTATAACTGATCTTGTTCTCAGATTCATTGTCCACTGGGTACATGGACATGCCTGCTCAATCGTGTCCAACTCTTTGTGACCTCATGGACTGTAACCCTCCAGACTCCTTTGTCCATGAGATTTCCCAGGCAAGAAAACTGGAGTGGGTTGCCATTTCCTTTTCCACAGGATCTTCCTGACTCGGGGATCAAACCCTCATCTCTTATGTCTTCTGCATTGCAGGCGATTCTTTACCACTAGTGCCACCTGGGAAGACAAAACAGCATGGTGGAGCCTTAAAATATTACATAATTACCATATGATCCAGCAATTCCCATTCTGAATATAGACACAAAACAACAGAAAGCGAAGACTAAGATATTTATTTGCATAGCCATGTTCATAGCAGTGTTATTCACAACAACAAAAGAACATAACCCATGTGTCCATCAGCAGATGAATGAATAAACAAAACTTTGTCTTACAAAACATGGAATACTATTTTCACCTTTAAAAAGGAAGGAACTTCTGACACATTTTACAACCTGGATGAACCCTGAGAACACTATGTTGACTGAAATAAACCAATCAAAATGGACAAATACTGTACTATTCCACTTACACGAAATACCTAGAGGAGCCAAATTCAGAGACAGAAAGTACAATAGTAGGTGTCAGGGGCCAGGGGAGGAGGGGGGTGGGAACTTGGTCTTTAATGGGGATAGACTTTCAGTTTTGCGTGATGAAAACAGCTCTGGAGGGACTTCCCTGGTGGTCCAGTGGTTAAGAATCCACCTGCTAATGCAAGGAACATAAGTTTGGTCCCTGGTCCTGGACAATCCCACATGCATCAGAGCAACTAAGCCTGTGTCCAAATACTGAACCTGTGCTCTAGAGCCTGTGCTCCACAGCAAGAGAAACCACCACAATGAGAAGCCCGGGCACCATTACTAGAGAGTAGCTTCTACTCACCACAGAGAAAAGCCTGCACAGTAACAAAGACTTAGCACAGCCAAAAATAAATGAATTCATTAATTTTTAAAAAGAGTTTGGAGGTTATAGTGTGAATGGACTTAAAACCCTGAACCGTTACCTAAAAAAATGGTTAAGATGGTTCATTTTATGTTATATGTACTTTACTACAATTAGAAAGAAAAACCCTAACAATTGAATAGTTAGTTCATTTGGGATAAAATATTGGTATACTTTTTGGACTACCAAAAAATTTTTGGAGAACCAACTCATGTTTTCTGATTTTGAGGGTATTGTATAAGCCTTGACTTATAAACAGTTTCAACTATTACATGTGGCTAAGAAACTTAAGTGACAGCAGAGTTAAATAAAGTTGGCATTTATAAAATGAAGGGAAAGAAAGGGTAGTCAGGGTCTTCTGTGACAATACATTTATCTCAAAGATCACACAAACAAGGCAGTAAATTTACGAAATAGGATAGTGTCAGGCATGTCCAACATTCATGAAAATTGGCAAAAACACATTTCTTGCAATCAGCCTGGTGTTGTCAGTATAGTTATTGTCTTGAGAAAATCCCATTTGTAGAAAACAAGTGCTGTAGAGCAAGGCACATAAAGTTGTAACTTGACAAGTTTTCCATTAAATGGAAGCTAGAAAGAGATGAGAAGATAACTGAAAGGCTGGCTAGCTTTACTTCTTGTCAATTTAGAGCTCCTAAGAAGACTAACCTTTTGGTTTTATTCACCACCAAGTGCTTATTAATTGGGAGGGAGGGGCTGGTGACCTAGATGTTCGTGCCTCTGCTGGTGGTCAGCCGGCACGTATAGTTTTCCACTGAGTGTTAAGAGTTGTTAGCTTACAAAAAGCCGGACAGTCTATTTGTAATTGCTAAATGTCTCAAATATGTTAATGACTTGACTCCAGTTAGATGTGACAATTTAAGAACTGTAACTGACACATGGATATGTTCCTGTTTTTGGAATTGAATGGCTAGTGTGAAACCACTGTCTTTAGGTATTTATACTTAGCATTAGAAAGTAGATCATTTTTTAACTTATGAAGGCTGGTCACATATTAACGTGCCTTTGATGGCATTTGTGCCAATAAGGGGAACTGATCTCTTTAGTCAGGGACTGGATTGCTAATTGTATTAACGGAAGACACTGCTCAGAGGTTGGGCTCCCCAGCACAGAGTATGGGGAGTATGGCCAGACTACAGAGTATGGCCCTGTCCTCTTCCTTGGCCAAATGTCTTGCTGCATAGGGGTAGGGCACTCACTGCACAAAGCCAGGTATCTGTGGGACCTCAGCTTCCCGCCCCTGGCCTTGCCACTCTGCCCATGTCATATCACCTGTCTGAATGCCTTTCTCTAGGGATGGTAAGTCCTTGATCATTGTGATAATCTTCACATGATGAGGTAAGACTGATTAAAATACTGAACCTATGAAAACCCAAGAGGTGATTCTGATTGACAGTAACAGTGAGAAGTATCTAGTGAGGCTGGAAAACCTCAGTGCCCGGGGTTGTACACAGAGAGATTGTGGGGTTTGATGACTGACTGACAGAGGGACTTGGGATGGTTTAGTGTTGATTTCAGAGGACAGTGGCCTTGGGGTCCTCCTTCAAGTAATGGTGACTGTCTCTACCTCTGGTCCTAGGTTCGTATCACTGTTCTTCTCTGACACCTTTGCTGTGACTTCCCTGATTTTCCGTACAGTCAGATTAGTGAGACTTTGTCCTCGTGTGCCCAGGAGAAGAGCATATATCATTGTGCGTGTGTGCTCAGTGGTATACTTTTTGTGACCCCAAAGACTGTAGCCCACCAGGCTCCTCTGTCCATGGGATTTCTCAGGCAAGAATACTGGAGTGAGTTGCCATTTTCTCTTCCAGGGGATCTTCCCAATCTAAGGATCAAACCTGAGTCTCACCACTGTGCCACCTGGGAAGCCTTGTATATAACATTATCCTGGCCCAAACTAAAACAGAACTCATGCAGTATTGGTTCAAGGTTTGCTAATATATAAATAGAAGTGACGCATGTCTCCCAACCCTCTAGATTCTAGTATATGAAAACAAGGTGCTGCATTTTCAGAAGGGAACACTGCTGAGTGTAAGTCAGGTCTTCACCAAGCATCATACACCACGGTAAATTTCCCATGGATTGATTAGTTGGTAAGTGTTCCATGGACTCCTTTGTTCAGCCCATGAGTTGGGTTGGGAATGTGTACTGGGCATGGACGTGGCCAGGTGGTTCTGTAAATGGGCCCACTCAGGGGTCTGCAGTAAAGGGCCTCATGCATGTCTAGTGGTGGCCAATTGTAAGCTGGAGGCACATCAGGGTCACTGCACCATGTGATCTCAGCCCATAGATGGGTTCCTTGGCAGGGTGGTGGGGGCCTGTGAGGGTAGTAAGAGGGCAAGGACCCATATGCAGGTGCCTGTCAGGTCTCTCCATCACCTGTGCTTCTGCTTCGTTGGTCAAAGCAAGCCACAGTCAAGCAGCTTCAAGAGTGGACAAGGGCTCTGTCTTTTCAGGGAGGAGTGGCCAAGCAGTAGACCAGTTTTGCAATCTGCTATTGGCACTCTTCTGAGCACTTCCCAAATATTATATATTAGTTATCTCCTTCTGTGTAACAAATCAGCCCTAGACCTAATAGCCGAAAACAACCAATGCTTGTATGTCACAGTTTCTGTGGGTCAGAATCTTGGCACAACTTGCCCAGGTCCTCTGGCCAGGGTCTCTCAGGGCTGTAGTGAAGGTATCAGCTGGGGCTTCATCATCTCATGGTGCTGCTGTGGGGACTGGGTTCCAATCTCACGTGGAGGCTGGGGGTAGACTCCCAGTGCTCCCTGGGCAGGACCAGGAGTCGGGTCATTGAGGGCAAGCACCCAAATTGTTTCCCACACACTGACCTCATGCAGTACATGTACTCTCATTATCTTTTGTTTTCAATCAAGGAAATTAAGGCAAAGAGAGGGTCCTCCAGGTGGCAAGTGGAGGAGCTGGGGTCAGATGCCAGGCTGAAGGACCATGGAACTCTGCTTGTGTATAAAGGGGGAACTTGACACAGCTGACCATAAATGCATTAGCACCCTGTGTGTGTCCCACACCATCATCAGAACTGGCAAGTCAGGACATAACACTGTCTACCTGCCAGTCCATCCTTTTTATACTAAAAGCAGCCGTAAATCAATAGGAAAACATTACCATTGGATGGAAAGCGTCTCCAGCAGACGCTAGTTGGCAGGTCATTGAAGAAACAGGAGGGGCAAACAAACACAAAAGGGCTGAACCTCATGAGTAATCAGAGAAATACAAATTGAAACAGTTCTCTTCTTCTTCCTCCACCCTCTCTTTTCCCTTTCTTTTCCACCCAACTGGTGAAGGGTCTTTCAAATATTTATCCTCAGTGTGGGTAAACACATATGAGGACAAATACTGTCATGCCCACTGGAGGAAATGTTGATGGCTGTTATCTTATGGAATACAAACATTTATACCCTTTGGTCAAGTCATCCTCTTTTGAAGGGTTTGTACTAAAATCAAGGATATCAGTAAAATGTGTGTGTGAGGCTACTCACTGTGGCTTTATTTTTCTTAGTTGGAAATTGGAAGCAACTTGAATCTCTAGCAGTAGCAGATGGTTTTGTTGTTGTTGTTCAGTCGCTAATTCTTGTCTGACTCTTTGTAACCCCATGGACT
The DNA here is from genome assembly GCA_006408695.1 of Aepyceros melampus. Classification (NCBI taxonomy): domain Eukaryota; kingdom Metazoa; phylum Chordata; class Mammalia; order Artiodactyla; family Bovidae; genus Aepyceros; species Aepyceros melampus. Next base: position 217,552 of record SJXQ01011194.1, on the reverse strand, counting down.
GGAGTATGCCAGGCTTCCCTGTTCTTCACTGTCTCCTGGAGTTTGCTCAAAGTCGTGTCCATTGAGTCAGTGATGCCATCCAACCATCTTATCCTGTCATCTCCCTTCTCCTGCCCTCAATCTTTCCCAGCATCAGGCAGGGTCTTCCAATGAGTTAGCTCTTCACATCAGGTGGCCAAAGTATTTGGAGCTTCAACTTTAGTATCAGTTCTTCCAATGAATATTCAGGGTTGGTTTCCTTTAGAATTGACTGGTTTGATCTCCTTGCTGTCCAGGGAACTCTCAAGAGTCTCCTCTAGCACCACAGTTCGAAAGCATCAGTTCTTTGGTGCTCAGCCTTCTTTATGGTCCAGCTCTCACATCCATACATCACTACTGGAAAAACGATAGCTTTGACTATGTGGATCTTTGTTGGCAAAGTGCTGTCTCTGCTTTTTAATACGCTGTCTAGGTTTGTCAAAGCTTTCCTTTGAAGGACCAAGCATCTTTTAATTTCATGGCTGCTGTTACTTGCATGGCTGCATGATGGTTATAGTAGCCATTTTAAAATTATATGCCCATTAATAGCATATTTCCAAAGAATATTCAGTGGTGTAAGGAAATATTCATGTTATGTTAAACGAGCATAGCAAGAGTCCTGCTACAGTAGAATTCCAATTGTGCACAATGTAGGTATGCGGGGGAAAAGAGCCTGAATGGAAACTGGTCAGAACACAAGCAGTGGTTATCTCTGGGGGCCGGGGGGGGGGGGAGCGGTTGTTTAGTTGCTGAGTTGTGTCTGACTCTGGGACCCCATGGACTGTAGCATGCCAGGCTTTCCTATCCTTCACTAATGGTGACTTAATGCCTGGTTCTTGTTCTTATCCAGCTCATCCTTCAGTGACTACAATATCTTCTCTTCTCTCTTTTGAGCAGTTTCCTAAGTGAACCGTGTTTTTGTTGTTTTGTTTGGGTTTCTTTTTTTTGCCTGTTTGTTTTAAAATTTTTTACATATTTATTTTTGTTTTTGATGCACTGGGTCTTCCTTGCTGCACATGGGCTTTTCTCTAGTTGAGGCAAGTGGGAGCTACTCTCTAGTTGTGGTGCGCCAGCTTCTCTTTGCAGTGGCTTCTTTTGTTGCAGAGGCTCTATGGCATCGGGACTCAATAGTTGTGACACTTGGGCTTAGTTGCCCTGAAGCATGTGGGATTCTCCCGAACCAGGGATCAAACTGTTGTCCCTTGCATTGGCAGTTGGATTCTTATCCACTGAACCACCAGGGAAGCCTGAACCATGTTTGTTTTTAATAAAGGAGAGTCTCACCAAATTTCCAGCAGATCTTGTTGGATCTAGCAATCCTCAGGGTCAAATACCAGGTGCATGCATTCAGGGGTGGCACGGAGGGTCTGCTGCCATAGGCTCCTCAAGGCCAGACTCCCCTTTACTGACCAGCAGGGAAGATGGGGTCTGAGGGGACCCTGGGGAGCCCTGGGGGGACAAGGGGTTGGTGTTCTTGGAGTTAAGTGTCCCTAAGTCATCATCTCAGAAAAACCCAGATTGTATTTGTGTATTTTCTGTTTTCAAAGATGTTTTCACATTAGTTTTCCCAAACCTAATTTCAAACAAGGCGAGCTACCTTGAGTAGCAGACGGAGAAAGTGAGATTAAATCAGATCCACCTGGTCAAGCCGTCTCATTTTCAGTTTTCCAGAGGCAACACACATTTATCATGGGAAAGCGTTTTCAGGAGCTTGCAGGAGAACTGTTTCGTTACAGACTTGGAAAGATAAAACTCTTTTCTTTTTGTTCTTGAGATGAACATTGTCATCCGTTGATGGTTCCTGACTGCCTGTGAACATCACGTATAAGATTACATTGGTAAGTGTCAACGCTCAATGCCAGGGCACTGGAGGAATGAGTACCTGACATTTAGGGTACAGAACAGAATGGATTTTGTGACCTGGGCCAACTTTCCACCAGAGGTGCCCTGCTCAGAGCCCGGGTACCCACCCTGGGGTTCCTGTAGGAGGCGAATTCCATATTGGTAACATCCCTACATCAGGGCTGAAAGACTGACAGGTGCCACAAGGGCTCCTGAATGTCTACTGTGTGTCTTCACTCCAAGTCCCCATGTTCATGAAGGATATTGTTTCCTCTCACTGTGCTGTTTATGGAGGGCTTGTGTCAGGACAGAAAGATGATCCACATGTGGGCCAGGCTTCTAGAAGCACACCTGGTTGGCTTAAATTAGAAATGAAAGCATCTTGTGATCACTTCAGTAACTCCTGCACCAAAACTGGGCTTCCCAAGTGGTGCAATGGTAAAGAACTCGCCTACCAATTCAGGAGGTGTGGGTTTGATCCCTGGGCCGGGAAGATTTCCCCAGAGAAGGAAGTGGCAACCCACTCCAGTATTCTTGCCTGGCAACTCTCATGGACAGAGGAGCCTGTTGGGCTGCAGTCCATGGGGTCGCAAAGAGTCAGACATAACTGGAGCAAGCATGCATGCACCAAAATTGGAAGAATACTGAGATTATTAGCATGGCTCATGTGCAAAGATAATACAAAAATTTGTGAAGCATTCCCTACTTTTGTACACCTGAAACAATAATAATATTGTAGATCAACTATAACTCAGCAAAAGAAAGACAAGGAAAGGACCTTGCATTTATATTTATGAAAGGGAAAAACTAAATAATTGGAAGTTGCATTAGTCTCATTTTTTTTAAAAGAAACTAAAACGATTTTAAGAACCTGGATACATCTTGAACAGAATGGGAATCAGGTGGTAGTGAGAGGACCTCGGCCTGCCAGACGGTGAAGCTGTGTGTTTGATGAGGGTAGACACGTTTGCTGGGTAGCACAGGTGCTTAGACATGGTTTCACCTTGTCCAGCCACAGAACAGCTTTTTTTCCTACATGGAAATCTTTGATGGCATACTTGATTCTGTGTGCTTCAAAGGTTGCATTATATTTTTCTAATTTGTTGGATCATGGTCCCAACAATGAGATATCTCCTCACACCTAACAGAATGGCCATTGTCAAAAAGACTAGAAATAACAAGTGTTGGTGAGAATATGGAGAAACAGGAACCCTCATGCATTGTTGGTGGGAGTGTAATTTGGTGTAGCCATTATGGAGAACAGTATGGCGGTTTCTCAAAAGACTAAAAATAGAAGTACCATATGATCCTGCAGTCTTACTCCTGGGTGTATATCTGGAAAAAAACCATTTTTCAAAAGATACATACACCCCAGTGTTCACTGTAGCACTATTCACAGTAGCCAGGACATGTAAGCACCCTATGTGTCTATGGACAGAGGAATGGATAAAGAAGATGTGGGACATATATGCACAATGGAATATTACTCAACCATAAAAAGAATGGAGTTTGCCATTTGTAACAACATGGGTGGGACAGCAGAGTATTATACTTAGTGAAATAAGTCAGAGAGAAAGACAAATGCTGTATGTTTTCACTAAAAAATTTAAAAATGAATAAAAAATAATTAAATATGCTTTGACTTGTATTTCCAATCACAAAAGGAGTTTATGCTTGTTATAAGAATTTGTGCTTGGCAGAATAGTAACTACTCCCCACCAAAAATGTCCATGTCTTATCCTGGGAATTTTTTAGGTTATGAGGCAAAGGGGATGTGAATGGAGTTAAAGTTTCTAATCAGCTGCCCTTGAGAAGAGAGATTGTCTCAGATTGACTGGCTGACCCCAGGGTCCTTCTAAGTGGAAGAGGGAGGCAGAAGAGGAGGTTGGAAGGAGATGTGGCTGCAGTGAGGGATCAAAGAGAGATCACACATCTGGCTTTGTGGATGAAAGAAGGGGCTATAAGCCAAGGAGTGTGGGAAGAAGCTAGAAAAGGCAAGGAAATGGGTAGCTCACAGAGCCCCGAGAAAGGTTGCAGCTCAACTAGCACCTTGAGTCTACCCTCCTAAGACCCACATCTAGCTTCTGACCCACAGAACTGTGAGATAACACATTCGTGTAGCTTTAAGATGACACATCTGTGTAGCTTTCAGCTGCTGACTTTGCAATAATTTGTCACAACAGCCGTAGAAAATGAGGACAGACGTGAAACAATATGAACCAAAAGAAAAGGCTGATTCTACCCTCTCCCATCTCATGGTCCCCCTGGGAACCCAGACTCCTCCTCTTCTCTGCTTGCCACCGTTAGCATCTGGCTATGCCTCATGCTTATGGTCTCAGGTTTACAGCAGGGTGACCTCCTAAACACTGAAGAACATAACATGAAAAGTCAGTTTCTGGCCTTGTTCTTGCAGCCTCAGGCCTTCTGGTTCTCAGGGTCATTGTTTAGTTCTTTTGCTTGTTGCCTGCATGAATATAAATCATGTGCTTACACTGTTCTTTTTTGATATATTGCTTTTAAAAATAAAGTGGACTTGAAGCACACAAAATAGGTCCAACCCTAATCCTTTTATTCACACACACTCCCTCACCATTCTGTGCATGACCAACATTATTAAATTAGTTATTATTTTTAGAAATGTAAGATATAAAACCCACCTCTGCAGTCACAGTGGGCCTTCACAATAGCCTACGTTTAACCTGCCTGCCTGCTTCTCCCACTCAAGTTAACCCACCTCTTGAATCTTATCTCATTCCCTCACATCCCTTTTTATAGAGTCTTATTGTATCCATATGTCCTGAAAAATCCGCTTTTACTTTGTCATTTTTACCTTTTAAAAAGAGGGTACCCCTCTGTCTTTCACCTTCTGGGACTAACCTTTTCCCACTAAACGTTGTTTACTTGCTAAGTGAAAGTGAAAAGTAAAGTGGCTCAGTCGTGTCTGACTCTTTGCAACCCATGGACTGTAGCCCACCAAGCTCCTCTGTCCATGGGATTCTCCAGGCAAGAATACTGGAGTGGGTTGCCATTTCCTTCTCCTAAGTTGTGTCCAATTCTTTTGCGACCCCATGGGCTGTACTATAGCCTGCCAGGCTCTTCTTACTGTGGGATTTTCCAGGCAAGAATCCTGGAGTGAGTTGCCATTTCCTCCTCTAGGGGATCTTCCCGACCCAGGGATCAAACATTCGTCAGCTGCATTGGCAGGCAGCTTCTTTAACACTGAGCCACCAGGGTAACCACTTCCACTGAATTGTTGCTGTTGTTGTTGAGTCACTCAGTCGTGTTCAACTCTTTGCAACCCCATGGACTGAAGCACACTAGGCTTCCACTGAATAGTAATTTTGTTAAAGTTCCTTCCTGGTGTGTGGAGCACCATAGTTACGTGTTTTGACTGTGCCATGGAACATCACATGGTTTATTCGGCTGCTTCTCACGGATGGACATCTGAACTGTTTGCAGGTTGTTGCTGTTACAAACAGTTGAAAACATTCTCATGCTGGTTTCCTGGTGCACATGTTCCAAATTTTTTTCTGGAGTACAAACCCAAGAGTCGGACTCTGGGCATAAGGTGTGTAGATGGATGATGCTATAGGTAATGCTCAGCTGGTTCCCAGAGCAATCGCTCTGTTTGCAGCCTCTCTCCCTGCCTCCCTCCTCCATCCTCCTACCTCTTGATCTTACAAAATCCATGCTCTCTCAGCCGTGAGGATTGTCAGACTTCAAAGATGTTCCTCAACGAGATGAGTGTAAAATGATTCTTGACCTGTGTTTTTCTAGTCACTCTGACTTTCACTACCTATTCCTGTATCTGGTGAGCACAGGGATGTGTGGCCTTCCACTGTCCCTACAGGCCCCCTGCTCTGATCTCGTGGTTTCTGTTGCCTGTCATTTTTATTTCTTATCGTGATTATTCTACGGCTTTAAATCAGTGTTTAAACTTTTCTAACGTGATGTGCTGTCTCGGCACAGGAACTCGTGGGTGAGGGAGGAAATCCAGCCTCCATCACCTGTCTCTCTACCTCCCCGCTGCTGTCACCTGGGCCTTTGCTCTGAATAGTATTTCAGACTCTTGTGCTTGTCTATAAATAGATTTTAAAGTCTGGAAACTAACCAGCCTCATTTTTTGGAAAGTGATGTGTGCTTTTTATCCAATGCAGAACCAAACTCCGAGGTTGACTGTACCTTTGCTGCTCTAAGGAGAATTGTTCACGAGTCAGGGCAGATGTCACCCAGCTGCCCCCAGTTCTAACATAGCATCTCACATAACCATGATGTGTTGTTGAAAAGTAAAAGTTAATATAGTTATCAACTCATCTACAGACTTCATTTGGAGTCCACCAGTTTTCCTACTGATGACCTTCTTTGTTCCAGGGTCCAGTCCCAGACACATGAGTCATATAATCATCATTTCTCTTTAGACACCTCTAATCTGGGGCAGTTCCTCAGTCTTTCCTTGCTTCTCATGACCTTAATATTTTTGAAGGGTACCAGTTAGGTGTTTTGTGGATGTTCCCTCCATGTGGATTTGTCTGATGTTTGCTTATTATCGGGATGGGATTATGAGCAGAGGGGAAAATACCTCAGAGGCATCCTCTCGTTGCCTCTTATGATGCCATCAACACCTAACTTATCACTGGTGATATTAACCTTGATCGCCTGGTCAAGGTAGTGCCTGCCTGGTTTTTCCACCTCAACATCAGCATCCTCCCCCTTCCACACTCTGGGGGCTGTTACCCCCTCTTAAAGATGAAAACAGCAAGTTCAGCTTGGGATGGGATGGGCAGGTCTGCAGGGCTGCTCAGGCCCAGATCAGGGTTTGGTCCAGGTCCATGGTATCCAGCTCTGCTCGTAGAACTTCTGACTTTGACTTTCCAGGGCAGGGCCTCCATAGCTGTGTTTTTGACTTGCTGGCTCAGAGACTTTTTGGCTTTTCAATTTTGTACTGATTTCTGTTGTCTTTTACCCCTTGTCCTTGCTTAAGTAATCGGCACGTTCCTGAATGCCGAGGCAGAGGCTCAAATGATGCCCAATGGCCTTGGCCATAGGGAGGGTTTTTAGCATTGATATTCAGGGCTGGATGGAGATGAGTTTTCATTCACTTAGGAGGACACCACTTTTTTCACTCAAGATCCAAAGTCTTGGGGTGTATGCATGTTAAGTCACTTCAGTCATGTCCGACTGTGCAACCTCATGGACTATAGCCCACCAGGCTCCTCTACCCATGGGATTCTTCAGGCACGAATACTGGAGTGGGTTGCCATTCCCTTCTTCAGGGGATCTTGCTGACCCAGGGATAAAACCCCTGTCTCCTGTGTCTCTGACATTGGCAGGTGAGTTCTTTACCACTAGCGCCACCAAGATCTTGTGGGGAGCTGTCTTATTTGAAAAAATATTGTGGGAATTCATGTTTTCACTGCCAATACCAATGTGATTTGCATTTATTTTGGAAATCCAAGCACATTTTATCTACCCTACAGGCACTAATGAAAAGCTGATGAACCGCTGAGACACTGGTTCAAATAAATGATTACAGTCAGCAAGAGGAGTGCAAACGGGACCCTGATGAGAGATAATCAGGAGTGAGTGGAAGGGATGATTTTATTAATTACCCACATTCTAAATGTAGCTTCAGAATTGTGAATAATAAAAGAAATTATAGCTGGCACGTTATGTAAAGTGCTCAGCTACTCTTTAAACAGGCCACCTGATAGAGAAGACTTTGTAGGATATCCTTCGGCATTTAGTTATTTATTTTTTGTTTAGAACTGGTTACTCATCTCCTCTTAGAATCCAGATAATCAGTTTCTTTTAGTAATTTTAACACATTAAATTTTAATACTTTACCATGAGCTGAAAAAACACTGCAGTTAGGGTTTCTTTCTTAAATCTGGGCCTTTGACTGATATGCTCAGGAAAGAAAGCATGATAGTCCCCCCAAGGTGTCAGGTGCTGAGAACTCATCGTGAACTGAAGGGACCCCAGGTCCTTTGGTGAGCTGACTCCCCATTGGCCTCTTGTATGGACTGAAGATGCTAGGAAGTTACAAGACAAGCCAGGAACATCTTCCAGGGCTTCAGTTTGGGACAGTTAATTAATATTTTGTTGTTCAGTCACTAAGTTGTGTCTGTCCTTTTGTGACTGGATGGACTGCAGCACACGAGGCTTCCCTGTCTTTCACTATCTCCTGGAGTTTGCTCAAACTCATGTCCATTGAGTCAGTGATGCCATCCAACCATCTCATTCTCTGTTGCCCCCTTCTCCTCCTGCCCTCAATCTTCCCCAGCATCAGGGTCTTTTCCAGTGAATCAGCTCTTTGCATCAGGTGGCCAAAGGATTGGAGCTTCAGCTTCAACATCAGCCTTCCAGTGAATATTCAGGGTTGATTTCCTTTAGGATTGATAGGCTTGATCTCCTTGCTGTCCAAGATAACTCTCAAAAGTTTTCTCCAGCACCACAATGCAAAAGCATCAATTCTTCAGCACTCAGCTTTCTTTATAGTTCAACTCTCACATCTGTACATGACTGCTGAAAAAACCATAGCTTTGAGTATATGGATCTTTGTCAGCAAAGTGAAGTCTGTTTTTAATACATTGTCTGGGTTTGTCATAGCTTTTCTTCCAAGGAGCAAGCATCTTTTAATTTCATGGCTACAGTCACTGTCCGCAGTGATTTTGAAGCCAAAGAAAATAAAATCTGCCACTCTTTTCATTTTTTTCCCCATTTATTTGCCATGAAGTGATGGGACCGGATGCCATGATCTTCATTTTTTGAATGCTGAGTTTTAAGCCAGCTTTTTCACTCTTCTCTTTCACATTCATCAAGAGGCTCTTTAGTTCTTCTTCACTTTATGCCATAAGGATGGTGTCATCTGCATATCTGAGGTTATTGATATTTCTCCTGGCAGTCTTGATTCCAGCTTCTGCCTCATCCAGCCCGGCATTTCACATGATATACTTTGCATAGACCTTAAATAAGCAGGGTGACAACATATAGCTCGACATACTCTTTTCCCAATTTTGAACCAGTCCTTTGTTCTATGTCTGTTTCTAACTGTTCCTTCTTGACCTGCATACAAGTTTCTCAGGAGGCAAGTAAGGTGGTCTGGTATTCCCATCTCTTGAAAAATTTCCCACAGTTTGTTGTGATCCACACAGTCAAAGGTGTTAGTGTAGTCAATGAAGCAAAAGTAGATTTTTTTGGAATTCCCTTGCTTTTTTCTGTGATCCAGCAGATGCTGACATTTTGATGTCTGGTTCCTCTGCCTTTTCTAAATCCAGCTTGTACATCTGGAATTTTTTGGTTCATGTACTGTTGAAGCCTAGCTAGAAGGTTTTTGAGCATTACCTTACTTAGTAGCATGTGAAATGAGTGCAATCGTATGGTAGTTTGAACATTCTTTGGCATTGCCTTCTTTAGGATTGGAATGAAAACTGACCTTTTCCAGTCCTGGAGCCATTGCTGAGTTGTCCAAATTTGCTGGCTTATTGAGTGCAACACTTTAACAGCATCATCTTTTAGGTTATGTCTGCCTTTCCTCTCCTCCCTTAAGGCAGCTTGATCAGAACCAATGGAGAATTTCTAAAAATTATCCTACAAAGATGCTTTGAAGGCTTGGATAATTTTTATCAGCCAAAAAGAAGAAAAACAAAAAGATGATATTGGCAAGCATAAAAGTTGGGCAAGCAGCACTGAAAACTGGCCCCCAGCACCATCCAGGCTGCACTGTCTTGGGATGATGTGTTCCACCTGTGCATGTTCCTGTGAGTGCCAGAAAGATGTACCCAAATCTGGATCTGGCTGCATCTGTGGGGTTTTGAAGTGCTGGAGTGTCTTCCCTTGAAATTTTCATTATTCCTCTCTCTTCGAGGACTTGCAGTTGGCCAGTTCACTCCCACCCTGGAACCTTCGGTGGGGGCAGAGGGGCTACCGGCCTCTGAACTCATGGATTTGCTGGCTTGAAAATACAACACTAGTGGATTATGCCTCCTGGCTTAGATTCCATAGACTATGTTTTTTAAGATTGTGTTCAGTGATCTTTATTTTTCCCTGAAGAAATATCTTTGACTTCTAAGTAGTTTTAATTCTTAAATTAATATACAGTAAAATTGACTTCTCGGGCTTACAGTTCTATGAATGTTAACACTCTTGCATTTTACATGTGCTGGAATACAGACTCCTTCCATCACCCCAGAAAGCACCCTTGTGCTCGCCCTGTAGAGACGAACCTCCCCCAGCCCCTGAATGCTGGCCACCACTGATCTGCTCTTCATCACTGTAGTTTTGTCTTTCACAAACAGTCAAGTGAATGGACTCAAACAGCATGTACGCTTTTGAGACTGGATTCATTTGCTCACCATAGAGCCTTGGAAATTTATCCAGATTGTGTGTGCATGCATGCATGCTCAGTTGTGTCCAACTCTTTGTAACCCTGTGGACTATAGCCCACTAGTCTCCTCTGTCCTTGGGATTTTCCAGGCAAGAATACTGGAGTGGGTTGCCATGCCTTCCCCCAGGCCTTCTGCATAGGGGGGTCCCCAGATTTTCCTGCGGAAGACTTCCTTGTGTGTCTCAGGGGTCTTCCCCGGAGGACAAGCAGTAAAAGAGAAAGAAAACAGAGAGGCTTCTTTCTTCTAGGGATGGACTGTGGGGCTGCCTTCTAAGCCTGTTAAGGGGAAACCCTCTCTCGATTTCATCAGGAGCCACATCGTCAGAAAAGGAACCTTCTGGAAATGATCTTCTCCTAATTGGGAGAATGTGTTATTAACTATGTGATGGGAAAGAAGATTTATACCATTAAATAAACTGGCCTCTGTGGATCTGTGAGTGAACATGAGCAGAGAGAAATGGACTACCCTATTTGCTCAGATGGTAAAGAATCTGCCTGCAATGGGAGAGACCCAGGTTCATTCCCTGGGTGGGGAAGATCTCCTGGAGAAGGGAATAGCAACTCACTCCAGTATTCTTGGCCTGAAGAATCTCATGGACAGAGGAGCCTGGTGGGCTATAGTCCATGGGGTCGCAAAGAATCAGATATGACTAGCGACTAACACACACACACAAGAGAGAATCATGGATACATTATCACAGGCACTTAGCACCTCTACAGGCAAAGATCTTTGATCATTGGCTCAAAAGTAAATGAACATCAGAAGGAAAGGGGCAGCTGTGATCTTTTTGAGACAAGAATTAATATGCTAAATTCTGGTCACTCACTGCAGTAGACATGCACCCAAAGGCCCAGTTCACTGGGATAGGGAGATCCCCACCTGGATGCTCTTGGGGGAGACACAGCCACCAGTGCTGAGGGGTCCCAATGGTTGCCACACACAAGGTACCACAACCCAGGGGGGCCTGGCCTGGGGAGCTGGGAAGCGACTGAGACTTGTTTATAGTGTGGGTGGAGGGCAGGAGGCAGGAGGTTAGTGCTGCACCAGCACTGGAGTGACTGATGCCAGGCCCACCGGCTGGGGTGCTTCTCCCGGCAGCAAGGATCTCAGGGTCTGGAGGACCGTGGCTGGTGCTGCGGGTGCAGGAAAGGAGGGAAGATGAGGCTGAGGTGGAGCAGGTCCCCCTAGACCCTTGTAGGTGAAGCTGCTGTGCCCTTGCCAGCCCATTTGTGGAGGGGGGCATGCTGTGGTGACCTCTGCAGCCTAAGTCAGCCGCTGGCCCCAAGGCCCACTGTGTGTTCCAGGGACTCAGAGTCCTGGCTCTAGTGGAGTTTACGGTTGTATGGGAGCGGGTCAGATGGAGACCTCCTCACCCAGGTATGAGGAAGTGCAGACATGAGGATGATGACACTGGAGCAGTCTCTTAGGGATGACTTTCTGGAGGAGGTGAGGATTAAGTGGAGACCAGGGTGGTGAAGAGATGAGGGTGGAGCAAGGAGACCCTGGGGAAGAGCATCCCAGGCAGGACAGATGAGCAGCTGAGAAACAGAACAGGAACCCATAGGAGAGCCTGGCACCAATGGCCTACTCAGGGACTGGGCCAGCCAAGGGCAGGGGGAGTGGTGGGGAGGGCCAGAGCTCAGGGCTGGAGGTGGGTTTTATCCTAATGGCAAAATATTCCAATTTCAGTTATGAATAGGAATGAATGTTCAGGAGTTATTTCGAGTTGACAGGAGTCTTTAATTTAGAATTAGGGTTGAGGCACTGAGAAAACATGTTACTAATTTCATATTTAACACAATCCTCTCTGCTCCTCACTTGAAGCTAGGTGCGCTTGGCGATGACACGGCTTATTACAGCCAAGGAGCCATTTCCGAGCAACAAAGGATGAAATCTCCTGCAATTTGTCATGGTCTCTCTAACTATCAGACTAGCCCGTTCACACTGAAAGAAAATGCAAACACACCACGATTCCATTATTCCAGACCTCCTCATCAGAGTGGTCTGTGTTCATTTCATTAACTTGAAGAATCGCAAGTGAGGATTCTTAGGCCTGGAGTGAGAGGAGAATGGATTGATCTTTGCTTTCACCTCCTACTCCTTGCCCTTATAAACACTGCAGTATAATTTTTTGTATGTGTGAAAATAGGCTTATAAGGTTTATTTTACTTTTTAATTTATTTACTGATTTTCCTCAGGCTGCAATGCCAAGGGTTACAAGATTATAGTCAAACTGATGAGTTTACTGTTGCTTAGGTCTAAAAATAATGTTTAACAAAAATGGTTTATATATGTCAATAGGAATTGAGAGTCTGGGCAGGTGGGGATTCTGGCCCCATTCAGACAGCCCAGCTGGTTTGGGTGACCCCTCATTCTGCCTCTTTTCACTGGCCTCCTTCCCTCACCTCTTAGCCCCAGTCTTGTAGGTGCCCTCAGCCTGGTAGGGCGTGGATATCACTGAGTCCTGTTGGCATCCTTTAGCTAGTTCCTTGCTGACTTCTCAGGAAGTACAGTTTTAGATCATTGCTGTCTGTCTGTCAGTGTCAACCACAAACTGCTTGATGTCCCTCCCACCAGCTCTTGTCAAAATAGGTACAGAAGGGAGAAAGGGCTGAAACCAATGAAGATGACATTTTTAAGGAGTTAAATGGGAAATAGAGTCTGGTGGCTCAGATGGTAAAAAATCTGCCTGCAGGTGGGAGACCTGGGTTCAATCCCTGGATGGAGAAGGTCCTCTGGAGAAGAAAAATGGCAACCCACTCCAGTATTCTTGTCCAGAGAATCCCATGGACAGAAGAGCCTGGCAGGCAACAATCCATGGGGTTGCAAAGAGTTGGACACGACTGAGTGAATAAACACTAAACACAAATATAAAGTCCCAGATTTAATGTAGGATGCACAGATCCAAAAAGCAGATCTCCACAGAGCAAGCACGAAGGAGAGGAAACTGGGATTTTGGCAGCTAACGTGAAAAGAGACCTGAGTGTGTCCGTTGAGAGCAAGTGTGATGTGAGCCAGTGCAGCTGACCACCTGACAAATCTTGGGTTCTTTCCATAATCCTGGTGCATCTCTGTGAGCGGATTCTGTGGTGTGTGGTTCTGATGACCCATGACTCTATTTAAAACTTTTTATTCGGCAAGTGTTCAGGATGACTGACAGCTCCATTTTTGTGTTTCATGGTTTCTAAATGTGATGCTGTTTCTTGACATTTTCATTACACTAACTTTTACATCAGCTGATGAATGACAGTCCAGGAAACTCCCACGTTATAAAATCTGTCAATTCTGGGTGCTATTTATAATAAATAGTGACACATTTGGAGTACGGGCATGGACTGAGAACACTGGCTGTTTAAAAATTCTGTTTCCTAATAACATATTTGAACAGTTCAGAAATTTTACTTTTTTCCTTTCAGTGAAAAAGCTTAAGAAAAATGGAAAAGTGAAGCTTTCAGAAATTATATTTTCTGAGTGTATGAGAGTCCAGCTGTTCAAAAGCCTAGTGTGAAAGCTCTGAGAAGGAATGTGTAAGGCTTTTGGTTTCATTGTGGAAAGGACTTCTAGTGACCCTGGAAGCCCAGGTTTTTGGTTTGATTATAATTTTACTCCACTGACTCTTAAACGTGTCTTTTTTCTCATTCGATATTTCACTTACAAGTGAATTCTTATAAGTAGGTTAGTTAGGTGCATACTGCAGTATTTTATCTTAATAAATAGCAGGGAGTATTCTGCTTGTGGGTTTCCCTAATGGCTCAGTGGTAAAGAATCCACCTGCCAATGCAGGAGACTTGAGTTTGATCCCTGGGTCGGGAAGATATCCTGGAGAAGGAAATGGCAACACACTCCAATATTCTTGCCAGAGAATCCCATGGACAGAGAAGCCCGGTGGGCTATAGTCCATGGATTCGCAAACCACTGAACAAGACTGAGCACATTCTTCTTGTATTATGATCAGTTTGCTCATCACGGTTTTTCCCTGTTTCCGTAAGAGGGTTCAGAGAGTCCTGAAAGAACTGGCTGCTGTGACGAGGTAGTGACCCTAGTCTGGTTCTTTTCACCATGTGTTCTGCTGGTTCTTGTTAAGCCTGCAGATTCCAGGGTGTGTGGGCAGCATGACGCCCCTGCCCCCGCGATGTCTGTGCCTCAGTCCCTAGAACCCACGGATGTGTTAACCTGACACGGCAAAAGAGGCTCTTCAGACTAGAGTAAATTGTGGATTTAGAAATGGGGAGATTTTCCTGGATTATCGGGGAGTGGGGGCAATCTCATCACAAGGTCCTCAGAGGCGAAAGAGGGGGCAGAAGAGTCAGAGGAGGAGGGTGAGGGTGGGAGTAGGGATCAGGGAGGGCAACATCTGAGGCTGGACCAACTTCGGTACGCACGCAGCCCCACTGCCCCAGTTTGGACTTCACGCCTCCAGGACTGTGCGGTGATGCGCTTGTAGGCTTTCAGCCTCTAAGTTGGTGGAAACAGGTTATAGTAGCTGGAGAAACTGATCAACTGGGGCCCACCTCAGGAACCCCCAGTTAGACCTCCTGAAGGCTGCATCTCAGGTGGTCCACCTTTCCGTCCCCAGCCCCCCACCCTGGGATTCTCAGGAATTGTGGTGTAGGTGAAGCCCTTTGTTGTTCAGTTACTTAGTCATGTCCGACTCCTCGTGACTCCATGGACTGCAGCGTGCTAGGCCTCCCTGTCCCTCACCATCTTCTGGAGTTTGCCCAGGTTCACGTCCATTGAATGATGATGCTCTCCAACCATCTTATCCTCTACTGCTCTCTTCTCCTTTTGTCTTCAGTCTTTCCCAGCATCAAGGTCTTTTCCAATGAGTCAGCTTTTACATTAAATGGCCAAGGTATTGGTGGCCTGGTTCTTGGCTCACATTTATTTGAAAGTAGCTGTGGGAAAAGGATTTAGACCTGGGAAGAATGGAAACGTTAGAACCACAGTTAACGTACACGGAGTGTTTACAGAGACATAGAGACATTTTGAATAATATAGCAGAAAAGTCGAGTTTCCTTCCTTTTTTGAATTTATTTTTAATTAGAGGATAATTGCTTTACAATATTGTGTTGGTTTCTGCCAAACGTCAACATGAATCAGCCTTAGGTATACATAAGTCCCCTCCTTCCCTCTTGAACCTCCCTCCCACCTCCCACCCTCTCTCACCCCTCTAGGTTGTCACAGAGCACCGGTTTGAACTCCCTGTGTCACATAGCAAATTCCCACTGGCTATGTATTTTACACACGGTAATGTATATGTTTCAGGGCTACTCTCTCAACTTTTCCACACTCTTTCCTTCCCGCTGTGTATCCACAAGGCTCTTCTCTATGTCTGCATCTCCATTGCATGCATGCTAAGTCACTTCAGTTGTGTCTTACTCTTTGCGACCCCGTGGACTGTGGCCTGCCAGGCTCCTCTGTCTATGAGATTCTCCAGGCAAGAGTACTGGAGTGGATTGCCATGCCGTCCTCCAGAGGATCTTCCCAACCCAGGGATCGAACCCACGTCTGTTATGCCTCCTGTACTGCAGGGTGATTCTTTACTACTAGCACCACCTGGGAAGCCCCTATGTCTCCATTGCTGCCCTATAAATAGATTCATCAGTACCAGTCTTTCTAGATTCCATATATATATGCATTAATATATATTTGTTTTTCTCTTTTCTCTGTATAAAGGCTCTAGGTTCATCCACCTCATTAGAACTGACTCAAATGTGTTCCTTGTTATGGCTGAGTAATATTCCATTGTGTATGTGTCCTAATCTTTATCTGTTCACTTGTTGATGGACATCTAAGTTGCTTTCATGTCCTAGCTATTGTAAATAGTGCTGCAGTGAACAACCAAATGAATCACACAGGGTCAAAGAACAAGAAATGAAGCCCCACTGCATGTGAGGGTCCACCCTGCATCCCTTTTGGGAGCCATGTGTCCACAGATTTCTTTGGCCTCCCTGCCTGGCTCACTCTCAAGGCAGCATGAGTCAGAGCGCTGGGGTGGGCCCAACCTCAAGATCTTCTCTGCTTCTATGTCCCAGGCATGGCCTCTCCCTGGCGTCACACTGACTGCTTGGTGCTCAGACGCAGGGCGTCTCGAAGTGCTTGTTAGTGTCAAAGTCATGTCGTGTGCTAACCTCTGGGGTTAGGGCACACAGAGAAACAGAGACATGGAAAGAAAGCTCATACTAGCTCTGACTCCTGGCCTTAGTGAGCTCTGAGAGCAGAAACAGAGCACAGAAGAGAGTAAAATGCAGAGTCTGTCGACAGGACCTGACATGGTTCCTGTAGAGAGTGAGACTGTGGAGGGCCCTTTGGGCTAAAGATGGGGAGTTGGGAGGAAAGACCTGAGGGGCATGGAGAGTAGATGTCAAACACTGGGTGGGCACAGGGTAGGTATTTCAGTTCTGATTTTTCCTGAATCTTAGCAATTAAAAAAAAATCAAAGATAAGCATAAGGTAAGAAAAAAACACATTGATCCTAGAATCTAACCTTCAAGACCAATACAGTGGTAATTAACACCACATTGTAAATCAACTTAATTCAATAAACATAAGTAAATAAATAATAGGAAAAAACCCTCAAAAACCCAGTGCTAGGAAGTGATGCAACAACATTAATATGTTTTAGGGGGAATAAGTGGAGGAGGACATGGCAACCCACTCCAGCATTCTTGCCTGGAGAATCCCATGGACAGAGGAGCCATGGACTGGTGGGCTACAGTCCGTGGGGCTGCAAAGTTAGACATGACTGAAGTGAATTAGCACACATGCAGACGGAATAAGATTTTAAGCTAGGTGGCTCTAGGCTTTCTATATGTAAAATTTCCAAGCTCATTTCATAAATGGGCAAATTATAGTTATTGTCAGAAATACAATAGATTAAAAGTCTCTGCCACATCTAAAAGAAGAAATTACTTGATATGCATAAGCCAAATGAAAAAAAGTTACCAATGAAAGATAAGGGAAGCATTGGTAAAAATAACGCAGCAGTAAGCAATTAAAGTACAGAATTAAGTTTGAATAGTTGTGGTTGTTTAATAAAATCTGGGAGGTTTGGTAGAGTAGAAAATCTTGCCTCTTGCCTAGAGCTTGTGGGTATATGTGCCACTGATATACACCTGCTAGATATGTGTTTTCATATAGGTATTTTAAAATCTGAATAGCAAATAGATGTGTGATTTTCAAATGAGTAGAAAAAGGAAACAACAAACAAATAGAAAACTTGACCAAAATTGCAAAATTGTTAGTCACTCAGTTGTGTCCGAGTCTTTGTGACCCCATGGACTGTAGCCCACCAGGCCTCCTCTGTCTGTGGGATTCTCCATGCAAGAATACTGGAGTGGATTGCCATTCCCTTCTCCAGGGGATCTTCCTGACCCAAGGATCGAACCTGAGTCTCCTGCATTGGAGCAGATTCTTTACTGCCTGAGTCACCAGGGAAAAGAGGCATAAACATGCTAAAGGTTACACTGTAGAGCACAGGGGAATAGCCAGTATTTTAAATAACTGTAAATGAAGCATAACCTCTAAAAGTTGTGAATCACTGTGTTGTACACCTGAAATTAACATAATATTGTAACTCAAATATGCCTTAATAAAAAAAGTTGATAGATCTTGTCCGGTGGGTTTTGATGGTAAAAATAGAACGTACAGTAGACTTAGAAGAATGCAACACTCTATTATTGGAGGATTAGTGTCCATAGATGTCCACAGTATATTTCTAAATGAAAAACTGTGTACTCTGAGCAAAGTCTTTATTAAAATAAAATGAACTTTGTGAATAGGAAAAAGCAAAGTAAATACACTTAAGATTGTTGTTGGTTTCTCTAGATGTGTTAGTATGGGTGAATTTTATTTTCTCTGTATAATTTTTCATGTTATGTAAATTCAGCAACACGAGTATATGTTATTTATATAGTCAGAGAAAGGTTTCAATTTAAAAAAAGCACTCTATCCTATCTCTTTCTGAGTTCCCACTGTAATTTCCTGTGCCAGCATTCCCTGCGTAGAGTGTGCAGTGCAGAAACCGTTATGCACAATGTTAAATATGGATTTGAATTAAAAAGAGAGCCCAAGGTCATATTTGGAGAAGGCCTAGTTATTCCCAGTTGAACTGTTTCCCTACCTGTGCTATATATTATGTGTATATTGTTGTTGTTGATGTTCAATCCCTCAGTCATGTCTGACTCTTTGTGACCCCATAGACTGCACCATACCATCTCTGCAGTCCTTCACCATCTCCTGCAGTTTGCTCAGACTCCTGTCCATTGAGTTGGTGATGCCATCCAACCATCTCATCCTCTATCATCCCCTTCTCCTCCTGCCCTCAATCTTTCCCAGCATCAGAGTCTTTTTCCCAGTAAGTTGGCTCTTTGCATCAGGTGGCCAGAGAATTGATGCTGAAGCTCCACTGAATATGCAGGGTTGATTTCCTTTAGGACTAACTGGTCAGTACCACCTGTCATTTTCAGAGCCTCCAAGATTTGGCTGCAGTCAGTATTCATTCACCCTTTTCATTGGTCTTTATTCCTTCATGTGTATCTGGCTTCCCTCAGGGTCAATTTCCTTTCCTTTTTCCTGGTGCAGGTTTGCTGGTGACAAATTCTGTTGGATTGTTAGAAGAAGTCTTAATTTCATCTTCATCTTTTGAAGGATGTTTTCTTGGTTATAGAATTCTATGTTGGCAGTTATTTTTTTTTCTGAACTTTTAAAGGTGGTTTCCATTGGCAGTTATTTTTTTATCTGAACTTTAAAGGTGGTTTCTATCATTTCTGTTAGAAATTGACTTTCAGTCTTGTTACTTCTTTGAAGATACTGTGTGTGTGTCAAATCTACCCTTTACTGCTTTTAAGATTTTCTCTTTTATGTAATCTCTCTGTCTCTGTAGTAAGCCAGCTTGGCTGATTTGATATTTTGTTTATTCTGGAAAATTCTCAGCCATTCTTTCTTCCACCGTATTCTTGTTTTCTCTTTCTGGGGCCTGAATAACAAATGTTAGGCCTTTTGTTATGTTCTGCTGCTGCTGCTGCTGCTGCTGCTGCTGCTAAGTCGCTTCAGTCGTGTCTGACTCTGCGCGACCCCATAGATGGCAGCCCACCAGGCTCCCCCATCCCTGGGATTCTCCAGGCAAGAATACTAGAGTGGGTTGCCATTTTTCTTCTCCAATGCAGGAAAGTGAAAAGTGAAAGTGAAATCGCTCAGTCGTGTCCGACTCTTAGCGACCCCATGGACTGCAGCCCACCAGGCTCCTCCACCCATGGGATTTTCTAGGCAAGAGTACTGGAGTGGGTTGCCATTGCCTTCTCCTTTGTTATATTCTACTTCCTCTATAATACTGTTCTTCTAACTTATAATTTTATATTGGGGTATAGCTGATTAACAGTGTTGTGATAGTTTCAGGTGGACTGTGAAGTGACTTAGCCGTACCTGTACATGTATCCACTCTTCCCCAAACTCCCCTCCCATCCAGGCTGCCACATGACATTGAACAGAGTTCCCTGTGCTATACAGTAGGTCCTTGTTGGTTATCCATTTAAAATATAGCAGCATGTGCATATTCATTCCAGACTCCTGTTTTCTGTTTTAGTTTGGACGTCTGTTTTAATCGACCTGTCTTCTAGTTGACTAGTCCCATCTTCCTGTTGTGTCTAATTTTCTGTCAAACCCTTCTGTTAAGTTACCAATTTTAGATACTGGGTTTGTTTTTTTTTTTAAGTTCCATTTTTAAAGACTGGAATTACCTGGTGAAAGTCTTCCTCTCATTTATTATGCTCATCTTTTTCTCTGTTTTCTTGGGCACGGTAACTGTTTTGAAGTTGGTTGGCTGACTTCCTTACCTGGTGGCCTCCACCTCAACCATCCAGGCTCTGCTGCGTCAGAGCTGGTCTGCAGCCCAGGTAAACCGCATCTTGTTCTGAGCACCGACCTTTTAGGGCTTCCAGACAAGAGTCTTTTGTGTTCTTCACAGCCCTCTGGGGTTTCCAGATTACAAATCTTTGTCTTCACTGTGCTTTCAGTAGCTCTTTGGTTAAGATTTATGTCTTTTGCCCTCGGAATTTGAACCATGACCGGAGGGGAAAGCCAACCCCTGCTTGGACCACAGGTCTCTTCCAGTCATGCCAGGGCTCCTGCTTGTGTCTGTAGGATTAAAGAAGCTGTGGAGGCTGGAATCCCTTCAGCAGGGAGGGTCTCTCCTTACTGTGGCACCTCTGAATTTCATTGCTTGAAGCTGCTTCAAGGAGTTGATTTCCATAGTTTGTCTAGCTTTTCACGTTTTGTTTTTTTTCTTTAAACTTTATCTGGCTGTGCTGGGTGTTGGTTGCTGTGCGTGGGTGTTCTCTAGTTGTGGTGAGCAGGGGCTCTCTAGCTGAAGTGTGGTCACTTCTCTTTTGTGGAGCTTGGGCTCTGGAGTGCAGGCTCAGCATTTGCGGCGCACGGCTTAGTTACTCCGCAGCATGTGAGATCTTAGTTCCCGGAACAGGGATGGAACCCATGCCCCCTGCATTGGCAGGCAGATTCTTTACCACTGGACCACCAGGGAAGCCCTTCAGGCTGTTCTTGATGAGAACACTGATGCGCTACTGACCTCTCTGGGCTGCCTGGACGTGGAAGACCTCTGCAAGCATGACTGCCTTTAGGGGCACCCCCAACTGCCCCCACCTGTTCGTTGAGGACCTTCAAGTAGGTGAGATGTGACCTGCCAATGCGAATTCTGAGTCATGGCACCTGGAAGACTGGAAGAGGTGGTGTCGTCTGCTGGGAGTACTGCCATCTTAGATCAGTGTAGTGTCTCTGGTTATGGGGCAGGGGGTTACCACCTGTTTGCCTTCCCTGTGTTAGCTGTACAGTTCCACTTCACTACTTGATAGACCTTTGACCTTAAAGAAAAGGAAAGCACTTTAAGTTAAATGCTGCTTTTTCTACACAGAGAGAGCTGATGAGTAGGAAGTGTGAGATAAAAGCTTAGGTGTTTCCAGTGCCGTTATTTTTTTTTTTTTTTTTTATAAAATACTGGGCTTTCTGTGCATTTTTGGTTTGTATAGCACTTAACTTAAACATTGCGGTAGACTCCATGGGTAGTATGTTGTTAAACTGTGTTTGCTGTAAATCCTGAAAAATTACCCCAATCATTATTCCAAAATGTTCTAAATTGCTTCTATTCTTGCTGTTGTTAGTATGCCACATATTATTCTGTTCTGATTTTTTTGCTGAGCAAAACATAATTGCTTTTGTGGAATATAGCTCTGTTGATGCTGTAATCAAATATTAAAAATAGAACAGCAGAGTTCTGCAGAAAATACAATTAAAGAAACAGTGAATGCATGTGTCTTTTTTACTCCTCTTCATAACTCTTCTTTTTAGACCAGAGCTGTTAGAGAAAATCAAATCTTGATTTGAGATGATTTATATGGAAAATAGTCATGAGTTATATTTGCAAGATAATATATACTGCAGCCATGAAATTAAAAGATGCTTACTCCTTGGAAGAAAAGTTATGACCAACCTAGATAGCATATTGAAAAGCAGAGACATTACTTTGCCAACAAAGGTCTGTCTAGTCAAGGCTATGGTTTTTCCAGTGGTCATGTATGGATGCGAGAGTTGGACTGTGAAGAAAGCTGAGCACCAAAGAATTGATGCTTTTGAACTGTGATGTTGGAGAAGACTCTTGAGAGTCCCTTGGACTGCAAGGAGATCCAACCAGTCCATTCTGAAGGAGATCCTCCCTGGGATTTCTTTGGAAGGAATGATGCTAAAGCTGAAACTCCAGTACTTTGGCCACCTCATGCGAAGACTCTGATGCTGGGAGGGATTGGGGGCAGGAGGAGAAGGGGACAACAGAGGATGAGATGGCTGGATGGCATCACTGACTTGATGGACATGAGTCTGAGTGAACCCAGGAGTTGGTGAATGACAGGGAGGCCTGGCATGCTGTGATTCATGGGGTGGCAAAGAGTCAGACACGACTGAGCAACTGAACTGAACTGAACTGATACACTACTTATATATATTGCCCACATGGGAAGTTTCTTTTCTTTACTCAGATAACTGCATGTAGGCCTGGAAACTTAAAACAGTCTGACAGTCTTATTTCAGTGTGGAATAGTTTTTTTGGTAGAGCTTTTTTGTTTTTTTATTGGAGTATAGTTGCTTTACAATGTTGTGTTAGTTTCTGCTGTACAACAACATGAATCAGCTATGTGTACACATATATCTATATCTCACCTCCCTCTTGACCTATCCCCCCCAACCCATCCCACTTCTCTAGGTCCATCACAGAATGCTGAGCCAAGCCCCCTGTGTTATACAGCAGCTTCCCACCAGCTATCTATTTTCTTTTTTTTTTTTAATTGATTTTTATTTTTTAGTTTGTTTTGCTTTACAATACTGTATTCGTTTTGCTCTACATTGACATGAATCAGCCACGAGTGTACATGAACTCCCAATCCCGACCCCCACCTCCCCCCCAGCTATCTGTTTTCACATGACAGTGTATTTATGTCAGTGCTGCTCTCTCAGCTCATCCCACTGTAACCTTACCACTCTGTCCACATGTCGGTTCTGTAGGCACTCTACGTCTTTACATCTGTGCAAATATGTTCATCAGTACCACTTCTCTCTCAACTCCGTATGTATGTGTCAATATATGACGTTTGTTTTTCTCTTTCTGACAGTTAAGTTTGACTGTATCTAGGTCTATCCACGCATCTTTAAATGGCCCAATTTCATTCTTTTTATGGCTGAGTAATATTCTATTGTGTATATGTATCACATCTTCTCTTTCTGTTCCTCTGTTGATGGACATCTAGGTTGCTTCCATGTCCTGGCAATTGTAAATAGTGGTGCAGTGAACACTGGGAGTACATGTGCCTTTTTGAATGATGTCTTTTTCCAGCACTTTCCAGGAGACCCACAAGGAGAGAGGCCAGGAGAAGGGTTTTGAATGCAAAGAGAAAGTGAGAGTGAGTTATTGCAGGAAAGATGGTGTGTTGGGGAGCGGGGAGGGGCTAGGGAGTTTGGGGGAAGGGATAAGGGAGCTCCTGTTAAAGTGTGGCTGTAGGAGTCTAGTAGGGGAAGCCTAAGCAAGAGAGTGTTCTGGAAAGGCAGGGGTGGGACAATGAGGGTGGAAGGGGATTCCCTGAACTTGGCGATCCCAAGTCCACTGCTGACCAGATGGGGGAGTTCCGAAGGAGGGCAGCCTGCGGGCCCCGCAGTGGACCAGTTTGGGCAGCAGAGGGCACTGTGAGGGGCAATTGTGAATGTCCAGGAATTCAGAGGTCCTGCAGGGTCCAGTCCACTGGCTGCAGAGGCAGGAGTTCTAGAAGGGAGCATGCTCGGGGTGAGGTTGACTGAGAAGGATTTGGGAGCACAGCCTCTCACCCTGGGAAAATACAGGCCAAGGCACCTTGAAGGCACAGTACTGGGTTATGGAGTTTGCACAAATAGCCTGTGTGGTTTATAACATTAACACAGTGGCCTTTATTCATAATCATCTGGAAACAGAGGAGCAATTTATCTGCCAGACAGGCTTGTGTCCTATTGTAATTCCAGTGGATTCAAAAGTTGATGTGAATCTGTGAATTCACTTGCATAATTATACCCTGATAGCTTTTCATTACATGTAATGTGATTTTAATGGAATTAATGTTCTGTATCAACAAATACATTGTTTTTATTGTTGTGCAAAGAGGATAATCTGTTCTAAAAGAAGAGAATCAACATGATTTGTAAATGGTTCATGTTACTGTTCTTCAGTCCCTAAGTGTATCCGACTCTTTACAACCCTGTGGGCTGAAGCACACCATGCTTCCCGGTCCTTCACCATCTCCTCGAGTTTGCTCAAACTCATGTCCATTGAGTCGGTGATGCCATCTAACCATCTCACCCTCTGTCACTTCTTTCTCTTCCTGCCCTCAATCTTTCCCAGCATCAGGGTCTGATGGTTCATAAAATATCTTTGCCAGACTAGGCGATGTAACTGCCCACTTGGTGTTTTCTTTCCCACTTGGGCTGAGAGAAACAAGGGATCAGGAGGGTCCAGCATGCATTGGAAATTGCATTTATGTCTTAAATTCTCATCATTCTTCATCACAGAGGGGCAGCCCACATGGAATTGCCCATGGCCACCTGGCTGGCCCCTCACTGGGGAGACCAGGCCTTCCTGCTCTACACACACACCTGTGAGTCTGCGTTGGACCCCCACACAGTGCTGGGATCCTGATTTCCTGCCCCCTTCACTCAGCCATAAGACCACAGAGACCTTGATATATCTTGTAATCAAAGGGCCCAACAGTGTAAGTGCTGGACTTTGGCCCCACCCACTTATTCCACCCAGGGAAGAGGGCGTGGCAGGGATTATCTCCCACTTACACGGGTGTACCCTGGCCCTCCACCACTGCTCCAAGAAGGCAGAAGCAGCCATGGTTAGCTTGAGTTTCAATAAAGTGTTTTCTGTGCTCTGTATAAAACATGGTTTTGAAATAATGTTGAGGGTACGTGGAGGGAGTTAGAATCCCCCAGCAGATAGTCAGAGGTGTCTTGGGATTTGGTGCTGGCTTCTCTGTGTGTTTGCATGTCGGCATGTGTATTTATTTACTTAATAGAAGGGAAACTCATCCTCTCCTCCCAGCCATTGTGTAGCCTGCTTTTCCTTTTCTTCTTTTTCATTTATGTGCCGTGAACTTTTCTGAGTGGCACCAAGTGTTCTTCCATAACGAGACTTAACGGCAACACTTGGGAAGGACCTGAAAGACAAGCAGTGCCCTTTTGCCGAAAACCCAGATTGGTTCCCATTTTCAAAATGAAAAATAATACTTCAATTAGTACCTGGGATTCTTAGACGAGGAATTACAGGCTCCAACTGCATGGATGAGTGAGTGAATGAAAGTCACTCAGTTGTGTCTGACTCTTTGCGACCCCATGGACTGTAGCCCGCCAGGCTCCTTTGTCCATGGCATTCTCTGGCAAGTATACTGGAGCGGGTTGCCATTTCTTCCTCCAAGGGATCTTCCTGACCCAGGGATTGAACCTGGGTCTCGCACATTGCCGGCAGATTCTTTACCATATGAGCCACCAGGGAAGCCCAACTGTAGCATAGCTTAAAATATTCCTGACATAATTCATGCGTAGATTAAAATCATTGTCACCAGCAGTTACATACTTAAAAGCCAGCATCTTTTCTCCTCTTCCCCAATCCAGTTTCTCATCATTGGGTTTCTTGTCTTTCCTTCCACAGAATTGTTTCTGTATGTATCAGCATCCACTCCTTTCTGTTTACACAAATGGGATTTGTTCTCTACCCGTCAGGCTGTGTCTTGTCGGTTATTGATCTCTGACAGCATCTCACAACAGCACGCACGGAGCTACTTCAAATGTCATAATGCATGTATTCATGTTATATATAAATATCAAGCTTTATTGAACTAGCCCTTTATGTTAACCCATTGGTTACAGGTTTCTGCAGTGAACAACGTGGCATGTCTCTGGTAGCATATCCATGGGCTAAATTCCCATCACCGAACATGAGTATGTGCACTTTCTAGTTTGAAAGGTTTATGAAATTGCCCCGAGAGAGGCTACATCAAATTATACCAACATCCATAATGTTCAAGAGGAACTCTCCCCCACCCCCTACTCTGTCCTTGGCACCACTGGATTCAATCAAACTTCACTAAAAATCATTGGCAGTGTGACTGATAAAAATGTTTATCTTTTGGCTTGCTCTGAAAAAATCGGAGTAGGCTTAAGCATCCTTTATATGTTTATTGTCCATTAAAAATGTGAATTTCCTATTTAGAATCCTTTGCCATCTTTTCCAGTTGAGTGGTTCCTTTTTCTTATTAATGTAACTGATCTCTTTGTAAACTGAGAAGCCCTTTGTTTACTGAGCATATTATAAAATATCATTCCCATGTGTAATTGGTCTCCAGTTATATATTCTTCTTAAACCACAGAAATGACAGAAATGGTATGGACCTAACAGAATGGTATGAACCTAACAGACGCAGAAGCTATTAAGAAGAGGTGGCAAGAATACACAGAGGAGCTATACAAAGAAGATCTTCACAACCCAGATAATCATGGTGGTGTGATCATTCACCTAGAGCCAGACATCCTGGAATGCGAAGTCAAGTGGGCCTTAGAAAGCATCACTACGAACAAAGCTAGTGGAGGTGATGGAATTCCAGTTGAGCTATTTCAAATCCTAAAAGATGATGCTGTGGAAGTGCTGCACTCAATATGCCAGCAAATTTGGAAAACTCAGCAGTGGCCACAGGACTGGAAAAGGTCAGTTTTCATTCCAATCCCAAAGAAAGGCAATGCCAAAGAATGTTCAAACTACTGCACAATTGCACTCATCTCACATGCTAGCAAAGTAATGCTCAAAATTCTCCAAGCCAGAAACAGTACATGAACCATGAACTTTCAGATGTTCAAGCTGGATTTAGAAAAGGCAGAGGAACCAGAAATCAAATTGCCAACATCTGCTGGGTCATTGAAAGAGCAAGAGAGTTCCAGAAAAACATCTATTTCTGCTTTATTGACTATACCAAAGCCTTGACTGTGTGGATCACAGCCAACTGTGGAAAATTCTTAAAAAGATGGCAATACCAGACCAACTGACCTGCCTCCTGAGATTTCTGTATGCAGGTCAGGAAGCAACAGTTAGAACTGGACATGGAACAACAAACTAGTTCCAAATTGGGAAAGGTGTACGTCAAGGCTATATATGGTCAACTTGCTATTTAACTTCTATGCAGAGGACATCATGAGAAATGTTGGGCTGGATAAAGCACAAGCTGGAATCAAGATTGCTGGGAGAAATATCAATAATCTCAGATATGCAGATGATACCACGCATTTGGCAGAAAGCAAGAAGAAATAAAGAGCCCCTTGATGAAAGTAAAAGAGGAGAGTGAAAATGATGGCTTAAAGCTCAACATTCAGAAAACTAAGATCATGGCATCTGGTCTCATCACTTCATGGCAAATAGATGGGTAAGCAATGAAACAATGAGAGACTATTTTGGGGGGTTCCAGAAATCACTGCAGATGGTGACTACAGCCATGGAATTTAAAAGATGCTTACTCCTTGGAAGAAAAGTTATGACCAATCTAGGCAGCATATTGAAAAGCAGAAGCATTACTATGCCAACAAAGGTCCATCTAATCAAAGCTAAGTTTTCTCAAGTAGTCATGTACGGATGTGAGAGTTGGACTATAAAGAAAGCTGAGTGCTAAAGAATTGATGCTTTTGAACTGTGGTGTTGGAGAAGACTCTTGAGAGTCCCTTGGACTACAAGGAGATTCAACCAATCCCTCCTAAAGGAAATCAGTCCTGAATATTCATTGGAAGGACTGATGCTGAAGCTGAAACTCCAAATCTTTGGCCACCTGATGTGAAGAACTGACTCGTTTGAAAAGACCCTGATGCTGGGAAAGATTGAAGGCAGGAGGAGAAGGGGACGACAGAGGATGAGATGGTTGGATGATATCACCAACTCAATGGACATGAGTTTGAGTAAACTCTGGGAGTTGGTGATGGACAGGGAGGCCTAGTGTGCTGCAGTCCATGGAGTCACAAAGAGTTGGACATGACTGAGCAACTGCACTGAAATGAACTGAAACCACAGATATGTTCATTGGCTCTTGCCATGATGATGCTATATAAAGAAGCACCCAGAAGTTCATGGTTGGCATTTGCCTAGTTTCTTTTCTTTTTAAGGTTTTTGCAGGTCTACTGAGGCCCCCACTTTGAGCTGGAGGCTCCTGGTTGGGTTTAGGTCTGTGCGATTTTCGATGCACATGAACAGCTGGCCAGCAGGGAAGTTAGTCATTTGGAAAATAACCTGAAAAAACTATTCAGAATGGAACACTGAGCAGCATTGGTGTGGAAGAGGTGAAAGAAGAACTAAGGGATTGGAGGATGAAGTAGGAAGGATCAGGGTGTGGCTGTTGGAGTCCCTGACAGAGAGAATGTGGAGATGATATTTGAAGAGATGTTGGCTAAAAATCTCCAAACTAATGAAAACATACATGTACAGATTCAGAAGCATGTGCATGCATGCTCAGTCACTTCAGTCATATCTGATTCTTTGTGACCCCATGGACTGTAACCCACCAGGCTCCTCTGTCCTTGGAATTCTCCAGGCAAGAATACTGGAGTTGTTTGCCATCCCCTCCTCCAGGGGATCTTCCCAACCCAGGGATAGAACCTACAGCTCTTGTGTCTCCTGCACTGGCAGGCAGGTTCTTTGCCACTAGCGCCACCTGGGAGGCACCTTCAGAACACAGTACATCTCAAAAGAGGATTATGAAACAAAAACCGCACACATGCAAAAACTTCAGGACCCCCAAGGGCAGGGGACAGCTTTAGAAATCTTCAGAGAGTGAGAGCAGTAGCACCTCTCAAGGAGCAGCCGTGTGACAGCGGCCAACTCCTTGCTGGCAGCAGCGGAAGCCAAAACATCGAGTAGCGTCTTCAAGCTCTTCAGAGGAGAAACTGTCCAGCTAGCGTTGTGTATCCGGCAAAACTGTTTTCCAAGTATGAGGTCAAGTAAGAAATCTGCAGATAAACAAAAAGAGAGGATTTGCCACTACACGATCTGCACTGAATAGACTTATAAATTTAGGGTTCCTAACTGTTGGCAGAGCAGTCTCTGGAAGCCTTCGGAGCCCTTCTCAGAATGAGGGTTTTAAATGCATGAAATAAAATACATAGGATTACAAAGTATTATTTAAAAATACTTTTAAATTATTTTAAGAAGTGTCAGTAATATATGTGCTCATTTACTAACTCATCACATAAGAAAATCTAGTACTAGGTCTAGTAACTACCCTAATTTCAGAGTAAATAGCACCAGCGAAGGCTGCATCTTATGGGCAGAGGCGAGACACATGAATTTGGTACCCTGAGGTGGTTCAAATGGTAAAGAACTCCCCTGCCTATGCAGGAGATGCAAGAGACAAGGGTTCCATCCCTCGGTCAGGAAGATCCCCTGGAGAAGGGAATGGCTTATCCACACCAGTGTTTTTGCCTGGGAAATCCCATGACAGAGGAGCCTGGTGGGCTACAGTCCATGGAGTTGCAGAGAGTCAGATAGGACTGAGCCTGCACGTTCATGCATGCACACACACACACGCACACACACACACACACACACGAGCTGATTTGCATCTAGGAGACACACATTGCAACAGAACATGTGGTGTGTATCTCAGCTCTGATTTTCTTTTGACTCATGAGTTGTTTATAATATTTATATGATGCTACACTTTTTTTCTTACATGGGGCAACTTTGTCATCAACCGACAGCTTTGCTTCTTTGGTGGCTCACTGGTAAAGAACCCAACTGCCAGTGCAGGGTGCGTAAGAGACAGGGGTTCGATCCCTGGGTCAGGATCCCTCTGGAGGTGGAAACGGCAACCACTCCAGTATTCTTGCCTGGAGAATCCCATGGACAGAGGAGCCTGGCGGGCTACAGTCTGTGGGATCGCAAAGAGTCAGACATGACTTAGCAACTGAGCATCCATGCTTGGGCAGCTCAGAATACTATCTGTACCCTTATTGCAACAACAGGTCTTTCTCCAGACATGTGAATGATGGCTTTTTAGTGGTAAATCTGTATCACTTGTAGCTGTTGGCTGCCGGCCATATGTTTTGTGAAATAGTTTAATTGGCTCTCAGGTCGGCATTCTGGAAGGACTTGCTTCACTACCTGAAATGTCGCATTACCATTTGCCTCTGAACTCTATTGGAAGATCTGGAGGAAGTTCCTGATTTTAGGCAGCAAAGGAACTTTTTAGTCTTCCAGACAAGACATAAAGGCCTCATTTATTCCCGGCTTCGTGTCCTGGGGCAGCACCATTCAAACGAGAGGACTTCTACTCTGAAGATGCCTCTCCTTATGGTCTCATCTCCCTCCTCATTACTCTCAACAGCAGAAAGTTCTTTCTAATTTTATCTCTCGCCTCTCTTATGCTGGGTGAGGAAGTGGAGAAGAGAGCCAGTTGGCGTCCGTCCTCACAGCACCTCGCAGGTGCTGGGAGAATTAACCCTTCTCTTTGAGCATCTCATGCCTCTCCTAGTCTCTTCAGCTTTGCTTTCACAGCTACTCAATTGTCTGTTCCTCTTCTCTGACCCTCTTCAGTGTCATTGTAAACTGCAGACTGCTAATAATTGCAGACTGCAATTTAAATGGGACAAGGGTTACAGGAGGTGTGGTGGTTTCAGGCCAGCTAGATGCAGGATACTGTTCTTCACAGGAGTGGGATGAAGTAAACCTGCAAAACTACTGAGATGGCAGAGCACCATCCTGCCTGTTACTGGGACTGAGCAAACAGTAGTTCAGGCTAAGACCAACAGAGATGGTTCCCTCCCCCTCCCCCTCCCTTGTTGCCATGGGGACGGGAACAGGCATTCTCAGGGAGGGGGAGGCTAGCATCTGCTCTTGGAAAGTCTCCTCCCCACTCCAATGCCCCCCACCTCCGCCCCCTCGCCCTTGTTAGAGCTGGTGCCGATGTTTCTGTATCAGAGAGCAGAGACATCCGCTCCTCCTGGGAGCAGACACAGAAGGAGAGGGGATGTTTAGGGAAAAAACATCATCCTACCCTGGATGTGTTTGT
Source organism: Aepyceros melampus (assembly GCA_006408695.1). NCBI lineage: Eukaryota > Metazoa > Chordata > Mammalia > Artiodactyla > Bovidae > Aepyceros > Aepyceros melampus. The sequence goes on along the minus strand of SJXQ01011194.1, from coordinate 186,684 downwards.
TGTTGTTCTGTCGCTCAGTCCTGTCTCACTTTTGCAACCCCATGGACTGCAGCACTCCAGGCTTCGCTGTTCTTCACCATCTCCCAGCATTTGCTAAAACTCATGTTCATTGGATGTGTTAATGTATTAGTAAGCTCAGGCTGGAGTAACAGAATATAGAAATAATGCCATTTGCAGCAATATGGATTGACCTGGAAATTGTCATACTGAGTGAAGTAAGTCAGACAAAGATCAATGTCATGATCTCACATATATGTAGAATTAAAAAAACAATGCAAATTAACTTGTTTACACAGCAGAAACACACCTACAGTTAGCAAAACCAAACTTTTTGTTACCAAAGAGGAAAAATCGGGGTGGGGGTTGTTGCTGGAGGGATAAATTAGGAGTTTGGGATTAATATGTATAACACTACTGTATATAAAATAGGTAATCAACAAGGACCTACTGGTAAAACACAGGAAACTCTATCAATATTCTGTAATGACCTATATAGGAAACATTTCTGAAAAAGAATGGATATGTGTGTGTGTGTTGGTCACTCAGTTGTATCTGAGTCTTTGCGACCCCATGGACTGCAGCTCACCAGGTTTGTCTGTCCTTGGGATTCTCTAGGCAAGAATACTGGATTGGGTTGCCTTTCCCTTCTCTAGGGGATCTCCCTGACCCAGGGCTTGAACCCACATCTTTTACATCTGCCTGTATTGGCAGGCAGGTTCTTTACTCTCTGAGCCACTAGGGAACCCCGGATATGTGTATATGTATCATTAAACCACTTTGTCGTATACCTGAAACTAACATAATATTGTAAATCAACTGTTTCATTGTTTTAGTCGCTTCAATTGTGTCCGACTCTTTGTGACCCCACTGACTGTATCCCACCAGGCTCCTCAGTCCATGGGATTTCCCAGGCAATAATACTGTTGTGGATTGCCATTTCCTTCTCCAAAATCAGCTATACCCCAACATAAAACAAAAATTAAATAAAAAATATCATAGACTGGGTCAACTAAACAGAAATGTATTTTCCTGTAGTTCTGGAGTTGGGAAGTCAGTGATCAACATACTGCTGTGGTCAGGTTCTGTGGAGGGCAGGCCCTCTTCCTGGCTTGTAGACAATTCACTTCTCTGTGCCTCATGCGGCCTTTCCACAGTATGTACATGTGGAGAGAGATCCTTTCCTTCTCTTCGTATAATCTTGTTGTGCCATCATGAGGCCCCAGTCTAACCCTGATCACCTCTCGAAGGTCCTACCTCCAGGTACCAGCACCTTGTGGGTTAGGACTTGACAGTATGGGTTCGGGGAGACACAGACAGTCAATAACAATTCATTTTCTTCTGCAGAGCAAATTACTGCAAACTTCACAGCTTAACATGACACCCATTTATCATTTCACAGATCTCTAGGGTCAGGACTTTGGACATGGCTTAGCAGGATCACCTGGCCAGGGTCCCACAAGGCTGCAGTCAGGATGTTACCAGGGCAACATTAGTCAGGATGCTATCCCTGGGGAGGGTCAGGGGATAGCACACCTTACTTATACTCAAGGGGACAGCATTATACAAAGTCAGCATCCGCCTGCCTCACTGCGTGTGGTGGTTTTATTCTTTGCTTTTGTATAGGGGCTTTGATCCATTCCTAATTATAGTTATTAATGACATTCAGAAATGTAAATTATACTCAGTAAGCCAAATTGTCCATGTTTGCTGGAAGTAAAATTATTTGAGTATATTTGTCAGAATGACAACTTCATGACGGGGAATTCTGGTGGTCCAGTGTCTAAGACTCAGTGCTTCAGATGCAGGGGGCCCAAGTTTGATCCCTGATTAGGAAACTAGACCCCGCATGCCACAGCTAAGAGTTTGCATGCTGCAACAAAGACCCCCTTTGCTGCAGCCATGACCTGGCGCAGCCAAATAAATGAATAAATGACTTCATGATGAAGATAGGAAAAGCTGAGAATTTTTGCTGTGGCCTAAGATAAGTGCTATTAATTTCCTTTGTGTTTAGAAACCCTTGCTCTTTGGAAGGTGGTGACATCCTTGTTGTAAGTGGGCTGGTCACTGTAGAGATTTGATAGTTTGGCAGCTTCACCTTAGAAGATGAAGGAGAGGTCTTTGAAAGGTCTTTGGTGGTTGGAGAGCTCAGTGGGGACCCTAGGTTCACTTGAATTCCTGGGCCCTTCCTGGGTGAGGAGGTATTGGGCTCTGTCTCAGAGGATGGGTGAGATTTCATCTATTAGAATGGGAAGGAGAAGGGAGAGCTTAAGTGGACATCTTTTGGGAGATGGTTGGAGAACATTCAGCCTCCCTCCAGGCTCAGTCTGGGCACAGCCAGTGTCATCGTGAAGGACACACAGAGGGCACTCTGGAGGTCCCATCCTGGGGGGAATGGTGGGGTCAGAGCTTGGCCGTCAGAGGGAAGAGAAAGGGGTGGGGCTGAGGCAGGGGGCCAGCGACAGGAGGGGAGTGCTGAGTGTGGAGGGGAGATAGCCCACAGGGGTTCCCTTTGAGAATGCTGTGACTTTGGTGCCCACAATGGCCAGGACAGGAGTGGAGAGTCCCTTCGGGCAGTGATTGTGGGGAATCGGGGACCGGACTGTGTGGGATTGTCTGGTCTGCCAGGAAGGTGACATGCACCTGGTGGAGACATCCAGCAAGGCTCCAGTGAGTGGGGGGCAGAGGTAGGTAAGTGGAGGAGTGCCCCCATCCAGGTAGGTGAATCCTGAGAGCCAACGCAGGCAGAGGGGAGAGGTGTTGAGAGGAAGAGCAGACTCAGCCTCAGGACAGCAGGTCCTAAACGCACCATGGCTCAGATGAGGATGGCGGGGTTGGCAGAAACGTGGACCCTCCAGAGGAAGGTTGGAGGTGGAGACAAGAGGTCAGGGTCTGCGCTCTCAGGCACGGAGTGACAGTGAGTCTCAGTAGCATGTCCTTAGAAGGAATGCCAGCTTACCATCCGAACATGACCTGGGGGAGTTGTGTGTCCATGGAGGAGGACGCATTGGGCACCAGAGCAGATTCTGAGAAGTGGAATGTGGGGCGAGAAGGGAAGTGAGTGGCTTCAGAGGTATGTGGAGAGGCATGTTGGAGACCCGGCCTGGGAGTGCCTGGGGGACAGCAGCCAGCAGTTCTGTGTTAAAGGGGGCTGGGCTGGGGCATCATGGAGTGAGGAGGTTCAGAGGTGGGAACACAGCTGTCGGTAATGTTTGCAGCATCAGCTGTGTGTGCAAGCGGCATATGCACTGCAGAGAGGAGGCAGATATGACAGGCTTGGGAGCAGTGCACGCTGAAGCTCTTTAGTTCATCCTTATCTGTGTGTGTGGTTAAGGTTTAACGTTTTTCACGTGAGACCACTGGTCTGGGTGTTGCTGGATGTATGGCTCTCGGTGGATGGCTGGAGGCTACTGGACATGAGACTTGGTTCTGCTCTGTGCTGAGGTGCCAGGGATGACCTGGGCTCTGTCAACAATGGGACCTTGTGGGTCCATTCAGTTGCATGTTCTCCTCTGAGCTTGGGGCTCCGTCCTTTTGGATTCTAGGGGGCAAGTGCAGCCTGGCCCCTCCAGCCTGGCCCAGGCCCTCCATGGAAAGTCGAGGAGGGACAGCCCATCTGTCCCATTTGGTGACCCCCCTGAAGGCAGATTGCAGTAGGTGAAGAAAAGCTGTGTCTCCGTAACCCGGTGGCCTTTCCTGAACATAAGGAGACTGGGAATGTGGACAGCAGGGAGCATGGGTTTATAGGGGCCTGGAGGGGGCAGCCCAGGAGAACGGTGGGCCAGGAGCTGAGGATGGTTCTCCTGAGAGGCAGCAGACATAGGGGAGCCTGGGTGGATGGGGGGCTGCAGGGGATGTGCTGGGGCACATGCTTGGTGGGTCTGGGGACCAGAGAACGGGCAGGGCCAGGGGCAGGCAGCTCAGAGCCATGGGGAGAAGTGTGGGAGTCTCCTTGGTGGGCGGGAGTGAAGAGGAGGCCCCTGCAGGGGCAGGGGCCCAGGTGAGGGAGGGCAGAGTGGGCTTGCAGTCTTCCATGCAGGTGGCAAGTGACCAGAGAGTGGGGACATCACCACCGTCCCCAAAGCAGTGTGTCTGGTGCTCTGTGTGATGCTGAATCACACAGCACGTGTCTCTCAGGACTTGGGGAGAAGGCTGGGGAGGCTCGATCAGAAAGCCTGTCTGCTCTCGACATCCCTGTGAGTCAGTCACCTCAAGCCCTGAGCGGTGGCCTCAGGTGTGACTGTAGGAGGGACGAACCCTCCACCATGACAGCTCCGCCCACGCTGTGCTCCAGACAAATCCTGGCAACTCCTCACGGCCTGCTCTCTCTTCCAGGTGCTGCTGTCAGGCCTCATCGGTGTTGTCTCCTGGAAGCGGCCCCTGTCCCTCGTGGTAAGTGGCACCTTGTCTCGTGTGGCCCTGGAGCCATGAGTGCTTTCAAGGCATCGGCCTCCCGCCAGCTGGCCTCCCGCCTCTGCAGGTGCTCACTCATGGGCTGTCCTCTTCTTGTTTGTCCGTGTTGTTGTGCCCTCTTGGAGGACATGTCACCAACATGGGCATTTAAAAAGTGTGGACACAGGTGTTGTCTCTAAATGGGTAAACATGCTCGCACACATAGGTGTGATCACATGGCCAAATGTAACTCATCCGAGTTCCAGAAATGTGACCTTTCTGCATGTCTTGGTGATTGTGAAACTCTGCATGGTGATTATATTTATTTGCATAGGTGTTTCTTTGAAAGAAAGAAGGAAGAAAGAGGTGCCCCTGGAGCCCTGTCTCAAGGGAGCTGGGGCCTTGTGCTGGGGAGGGGCCGTGCTACACCGGAGGTGGGACAAGGATGATGGTTTTTCCCTCTGAAAAGTACCCAGAGCAAATTTGTGTCTATTGATCTGTGTGTGTGTGCTTCTCGGTGTGTGCATTAATGTATTTATGTGTCCACATCAGGACTAAGCGAAGAGGTTTTCCGGCTTTTGATGGATCATGAAAAAGACAGCCTCCTCTTTTGTAGTAATCAATTATTTAAAATCTCTTCTTTAAGTGATTAGACTTGGAGATAATGACACGTACTAAATATTAATGGAAATAGAAAAAAAGCCCACAAATCTTGTCTTTGTAAACACCTCCTCCTCCTTGAGAGGAGCCATTAATCACATCCTGTAAAGGCATTGGGAGGGAGGGGTGCTTTCCTTCTGGGGGCCTCTTCTCCTACAGAATACTGAGAAATTTCCTTTAAATTTTTATTTCGACATTTTCAGATATGTGCCCAAGTAGAGAGACTATATAAGGGACCCTGTGTACCCCAGTCCATCTCAACAGTATCGACACTGACTGGTCCTGTTTTTTCCAGGCCTGTTGCTGGGTTATTTTCAAGTCAGCCTCAGCTTGTATATTGAGATGCTAATGCTTTTGTGCAAAGGGAGGTGGCGGCAGACACTGGGTCAGGGGGCCGTGCTGTGGGTCCCCTTCAGGAATGCAGGGACAGCCTACCCAGCCCTTCTGACCAATCCCCATTGTATGAAGAGTAAACCCTCTGCCTGGCCTCTGAACAGAGGAAAGCTGACCTCCTTCAGGTGGGCATAGGGGTGGGAGGAAGGCCCATCCCACCCCATCGCCACCCTCATGCCCGCCCCAGCCCTGCCTGGGGATAGAGCTTCTCATGGGACTGGGCATCTCACCGTGAAGGATGCATGTGCTGGGGGCTCCTGAGTGGTCAGGACTCCTTGTGCCAATGGCTGGGGTATGTCCTGGGGGCAGGTTAGCAGCAATAGGGTGGGTCTGGGGGCCTCATCCCAGGAGGGCAGCCCTAGTGGGAGCAGCCACAGCTGAACCTTCCAGATGCTGGCTCTGCAGCCTTGTGGGTCTAGCTGCTCTCCAGGTAGCGGAGGAGGAAGGAAGACGCCCCTAGTTTGACTGCTTCGCCAACTCAAGGATGTAAGGGATTGGATTAGGGTGGTACCAACTGCTGTCACAGACCCTAGACTTTCAGTGTCCTAATGCCATGCACAACTGCCTCCTGCTCCTGTCCAGAGGGGCCTCCCGAGCAGCAGGTTGTTCCTCCCACACAGTGATTCAGAGACCTCACTTGCTTCTGCCAGGGGCCCTACACTCTCCAGACCTATGGAGTCCCCTGCATTTCAGTGAAGGGAAGAGGATGGCGGAGAATCACGTGCTTCTTGACTTCCTTAGCCTGAAAGGGACCCTCATGCTTGCATGGCACACCATGGGGGTGTGGCGGGGGAGGGGAGGCTTGTCATAGAGCCCAGGGGGCATCTGGCTGGGGAGGAAGCTGGAAAAGATGGTCCCTCCCTGGACAGGTCCCTCCCAGAGGCACCTGAGTCATGGAGGGAGGGCGGAGTCTTGGTGGAGAGCATACTGTCTCTGTTATAAGAACACTTGTATATCTGTTGACCAGGGCGATGAAATCTGTTGATTAATTAGCAAAAAAACTCACTCTCTGAACCATGAGCATTGACGTGACCTTAGCCCTTCTCCCTGCCCAGCCTCACCCCAACACCTGGACCCTCTGGGCTTCCTATGTGTTGGCCCCCAAATGACACTTCCTCCCAGACTGCTCTGGCCTCTGCCCAGCCACTCACTAGGGCTCATCGTTGCTGCCCCCTGGAAGCCCTCCTTCCCCCCAGGATGTGAGGGTTCCCCTCCTCCAAGCGTCTGAATCCAAGCCCCGCATTTTGCTGTACAACATGTAGGGCCCATCCTTAAAATACTGTTAACAGGGACCATGTACCAGGCATTTCCTACGTGCTAAGCCCTGCATGGGAGGGATACTCGAGCTTGTCCACGCAGTGTCCCTTTGAGTACGATACTGTTCTTATCCCCATCTTCCAGAATAAAAGGAAGACTTAGAAAGGTAAGTGCCTTGCCTAGAGTCTCAGCTCAAAAATCCTGACGTCTTGATTTAAATGATTCATTTTTTAAGATTTATTTTTATCAAGGTGACATTGGTTTATAGCATCATATTAATTTCATGTGAGCTTTATATTTGTACTTCCATGTACATTGCAGTGTGCCAGTCACCAACAATCTAGTTTCCATCCGTCACCACAGAGGTAATAATCTGCTTACCCTCTCTGCCCTCCAGCCAGCCACTGGAGTAACTGATGTGCTGCAGCGGGTAGGGGGCTTCTGTTGGGGAAAAGGCTGGGTGGGGGCAGCAGGCTGGCTGATGAGGTGGGAAGGAGTCCGCCCTTCCCAGCTGGTGCCTGTTATGCGGGGAGAGGAAGATGTTGTAACTTTCTGCCATCATTTCTTCTGTGACTTTCTGCCATTGCATCTTCTAGGAGCCTTTTCCAAATGCTGAAGCCTCACAGGCACTTCACCAGTAGTGTGTGTGTGTTCACATGGCTTTTTTCCACATTCGTTTTTTTCAATGTGATGAGTGTCTCCTATGATTGAGATAATTGTCTTCCTTACATCAAACCATAAAAGGTTTCTCATTGTGCTAGATGCCAATTACGATTTAGATTATATAGCTCTGATTAGCTCATTTTTTCAGAGATTCAGTGATATGTCTTGTGATTGCTTATATATCAATACTGAAAACAGTTTCACACATAATCACAGGAATTATAGGAGCCCCCCCAACCCGCCCCCATCCACTGTCCCACTTTC